>SNQJ01S0015343.1:41961-74201 GCA_010110895.2 Picea sitchensis
TATATGTCTTGTTTCTAAATCTTTAATGCTAACAACTCATCTTCCAGGGACCATGTAAATTGTCATTGATGGGCGAAAGGCTCGAGAAGATCTGCCATTAATGCGCATTAAACCAATATTTGCGGAGGCTTTTTTTATGCCTTCCAAGTGTTAATATCAAATACCATGGAATGTCATTCGCATGTCGTCGGCTTGGTTCGTTCACGAAACCTCCAATCCTTAAATGTTCTTCGCCGTAACCGCCACCTTCGCACTTCTAAGTATGCAATAATTAAGCATACATTACACAGAGATTTTCATTAATGAGCGAAGAGCTCGAGGAGATTTTCCATTCGCACGCATTGAACCAACATTTCCGAGGGGTTATATTATCCCCTCCATTTCTTCATTTCGACCAGCGTATGGAGTAAACAGACGTTTTCATAAACTACTGACAACAACTCCACAACAATTCTCTAGAGATACAGTGAACATCTTCGGGCCTGAGGACCAGAACCACCATAGTAACAAAGCATCACTCCAACGACCTACCACAGTAACAAAGCAACCCAAAGTTCTTCCAACGGATGAGGTTTATCCTAAAATTGATCGTTCTCACAAGCTTCCTGTGTAGAAGAAGGGAAAAATAATTGTAGGGGAGGCGGAGGAGCCCAAAATTGAAAGTGAAAACATGGATCTTGACGCTGATCTGGATAGTATATTCTATGACCTTGATCAGCTAACAAACACGATTCACCATAGCTACCCAATGCACATAGTTGATACCAAATTTTTTGACGTAGATGAATCCTTCGTATTCCAGAGTGTTGTTTTCGAAAGTGAATCTAAAAAATTAATTATCGAAAAGAGAGATATAAAAAATAAGAGAATAAAACATCGTTCATAACTTGACCTTACCAATATGCATCCGTCCCAAATATTTGGACTTCACAGAGCAACCGAAGATGCTCTTCATGATTCCATTGGACTCATTGAGGCCGAGAATGCTAGACTAAAGGACCAGATCAAGGAATTAGAGGAATTTTTGATTCCTATGCCATTGCTTGGAAGTCCTTTGGCAATAGCCATGCCTACGACTCCCTGCACCCCTGCAACAATGCTAAAAGGTTCCTCCAACTTCCTCGCATCATGTAGAGGATATGTGGAAAAAATATGAAGAAAAGAATGGAACTGATTACTAAGGCCTCAGAAACATCACAAAATATGGATTCCGTGGGAAGTATAGCACATGACTTGCTCGAACTTCTGCAGACGAATTTAAAAAATGAAGAAAATTTCTATTTGGACACGATCATCCCTTTTTCCTTTCATGTCAACAACATGGCAGACATGACAAGAAGACAACATGATCTCCCCTCCAAAAAATGGCTCACTCAATTAGAATCATGCTGGAAAGAGAAGGTGAGGAACTTGTATCTTATCGTCCAATCATGTGAGCAGGCAATATCAAAGAAATAATTATTGTTCACAAAGCTCACAAAAATAGACTTAGCTGTAAGGACCAACGAGTTCTAGGACCCCAACTTAATTGTCATCTCGTTGGTGTTAACCAAGGAAGCATTCGATAAACAAGTTGATAATTTTAAGGCGTTGTCTTTACAATTTTTTTACAGGATTCTTGTATATCACAAAGATCATGTAGACAACTGGCTAGTCTGCTATTCGGTATAGAATGGAGACATTCATCAGGCTCTATGTAATCTTTTTATTGATCTAAGTGAATTAGAAATTGAACTTTTCAGCATTAAAATATGGAATGACATCAACGTCGCCCCCTTGAGAAGCTACATTGAAGAATCTGTCCAAACGAACTTGAAGCAGGTCGCCGACGAAATCCAACAGGAAAAGGCATCAACAAGCAAACAACAAAAATACTGATATGGACCATCACTATAACTCTTTTGTTCATCAATCCAGTTATTCAAGTGGGTCAGCGACTAAAGCCAACATGAAAAGGCATCAACAAAAAAATAGCAAAAATACTTATATGTACCATTGTTGTAAGTTTGTACTGATCCTCCTTTGTTTATCAATCCAATTATTCCACCTTCTCCGAATAAAAATCTCCACCTAAAGACTAATATCTTTCCATTTCTACTTTTCAGGTATTATAGTCTACCGTCTCCAAATTTTTCTTTCCACAGTCCTATTTCTTGTACATATTTTCTCTTATGGTCTGCGGGAGTCCCAATCCTAGTCTATATGACAAACACATTTAAATTTCCAGGAATATGTAACAAACTACTATTTTTTGATATATTCCAATTAAAACTGTTTTTTTGTCTCCTTTTATATTTATGTGCTCCTAGATTATTTCAATTCTCTTTTTTTCCTGATGCATATCTTTTTCTGCTTGGTCATTTTTAAAATTTAATTTGAGATAAATCACTCATTTAAATTTGAGATAACACACACACACACACACACACACACACACACACACACACAAATATATATTTTAAAATTTCCAGGAATAGGTCATTTTAAAAATTAAATTTGAGATAAATCACTCATTTAAATTTGAAATATCATATTTCACACACACACACACACACACATATTGAAATTTCCAGCAATATGTAACACACTTATTATTTTTTGATATAAATGTCATAAAATTGTGTTTAATACTTTTTCTCTACTCACACATATAAACAATATGTCATTTCTTGCATGCTTACCACCTGTCCTTCATACTGCTTGCCACATTTGTGTTGCAATTTCCATCTGCCCCTGCTACTTTTTCCTCCTTCCTATGCATTTATCCCCAAATCATCCCGACAAAGACTTCGCTGCTATGCAACACTTGTTCATATAAGTATTAAAAATAATGGGCAATAGTTTATATACAACAAATTCATTCTAACAACAATAGAGGCATTTTCCTTCTTTCTTATTCATATAACTATTAAAATAATGTGGAATAGATTATCTACAATAACTAGGAGCAATGGGTTTTTTTACGTGTCATCTTCTCCAGGTTTATATATGGATTTATCGTTAATGGTAAAGTATAAGATGCTCTCAGTTTTTAAAAATTAATGAAATAAGATAAAATTAACTAAGAACATTGATTTTTCCAAAAAATTAAAAACATCATGTACAATAATACTATATCATAAATGTTGACATTTTTCAAAAAAATTAAAAATAGTCAATAATTAAGTGCAATACTATATCATCCATCAAGTATAATCAGATAAGTACAATACCAATATCAATATTAAGTTTATATAATTTATTTATGAATTTGACACGTGTTTTGAAGATGTGTATACATGATATAATGATGTGTAGTGACAATATAAATATTTAATTCTATATAGTTTAGTTAGGAATTTGATTTATGTCTTGAATTTGTATTTGTATATAATTGGATTAGACAATGAAATCAATGGTTTGTTTTTTAACAAGAACGACTAGCTTTGTATTAATAANTAGTGACAATATAAATATTTAATTCTATATAGTTTAGTTAGGAATTTGATTTATGTCTTGAATTTGTATTTGTATATAATTGGATTAGACAATGAAATCAATGGTTTGTTTTTTAACAAGAACGACTAGCTTTGTATTAATAAAGAAGTTGCAGCAAGGTTGAATAACGATCAAATACAAAAAGTTCAAAAAGTAGAGTGATAAGTCTAACATGATATGAAAATATAGCCTCTTGTCTTTCTATTGTGTTTAAGATAGCTACAACATTTCTAACATACCGACAAGTGTAAATCCTGGCAAAAGAGCCTAAAAGATAAGAAACTTTTAAAAACATGAAACTTATCTAAGTGGGTGACCACATGCCATTGTTGCTCTGTGTTAACAATTTGTCCTTGGTTGTACGAAGGTGCTATAATGCCATCTTGAGTTGCTATAGAATCCACTGAGCTACCTGTATAATTCTAGATGCTTGCTTGTGCATGCAACATGGAAGCCATAATTTTCCTGCTATCGGAAATGCCATGTTGAACTGAGTGAATCTGATGGGCTTAACTGTTGACTGCTTCTAAGATCAACGTGATTCCCTTGTCTCTTCTCTACTCCTGGGTGCAAATTTCCTCCTCTAGTTGAGCCACATTTCTCTTCTACATCCCCAACTCTGTGCCTTGCAAACTCACTATTCTCTTCATCTCCCGTAGGTCAAAGTTTGGACAATCACCATTTTCCTTATGCCTTCTCCACATGGTATTTGTTTCTAAGCTGCACACGAACTTAAATATGAAGTGGCATAGAGGGAGGCAAGACAGATAATTCTATCTAAGCTAGGATGCAAAAAAGGGGGACTAATGCCAAAATGCTAGACTAATAGGCTTGATTGCTCCTGCTCCAAATTTGCAAGATGAATGTCAACATGTCAAGGGATTATGAGCTCTGCTCCCATCTTTTCTTGTCATAGAAACGCTGTCGTGTGATGTCATTACGATTAGAGGATGAATAGTGGGAGAATATCTCCCACCTTCAATAATAATGAGAGAAGGGTATGCTCCATAAACTAACTTGTGAACCCTACAAGCGACACACCAAATGGAACTAGAGAAAGGATTGGGAGGATCTTCAATCGTGCCAATTTGTGGGAGGGGAGACACAATATTGAAATGACAATGGAATTAATTCATCACGATTAGTGGTGTCCTCGATTTTTTTTGTTTGCCACATATTTCCTAAGGTAAAAATTAAATGTAAAGCTCACCATTTCTCCTAAGTTTTCCTTGTTCTAGGTCTCGAGCCTCCTTGGCAAGTAGACCGGCTATGTAGTTCAATTTCCAGAGAGCATGATAATGCTCTATTTTTCAAAATCTTCCCTCTTCTTTAGCAATCCTTCATAAGAGTCTAATCAAGCTATGTTGCCCATTTGCATTTTGCTTCCTCATCCCTTTAATTACTAGTTCAAAGTTCCCAATTACAATGATTTCCTTATGTTTCTCAACATTAATGAGTTTCAACCCCATATATACAGCTGAAGCCTCTGCTTGACTATTTGAAATATGCCCTGAACCCCATGCAAAAGATAACTTTTATGACCCATCAGGTCAAAGATGACCCCCTCTACACCTGTTGCCCCTAATGAAACTAATGTTATCAATGATATATCCTAACTAGAATATAATGGAGACTATTAACATATTTAAGGCACCCAATTATAATCCAAGCTTAAACTAGAACTACAACTTAAACAAATGCCATAACATATATGTGTGATAAAGTCATAATAATAGTAAACAACTATACTAACTTAAAAATATAGGTAAACCAATTCAAAATATACGAAACATAGATAATATCAGTAATAACAAATTTATAAATCTTATTATAATCTAGTTATTAATAATATGATACAAAATTCTCACTTAATTCATAACATATAAATACAATCTCATCAAGACATTATCACATTATCATCTCATTTGGATCCACAACTCAATTCTTATGAAATGCACACAAATACAATAGATAATCCTACAAAAATGCAAAGAAAGCATGCATATACATAATCAATACATCAAATAAATAATCCATAACTCAAAGGAGCAGAGGGCTATCAACTTGAGCATGTATCACGGTGCAACAACATGCACAATATTTTTAATTTTTGTTTTGTTTAATATGAATTAATTTTTTTCTTTATAACTAAGTATGAGAAACTTTGAGAGACTTCAGTGTTTTCAATGGTTAACAATATTAAATAATTGCTATCAAATCATGAGAGTCAAACCCATTGCTTTCTCAACTTGGAAGAGAAATCTTATGTATAACTCATAACCAATTGAGTTAACCCTTAAGATTATTTAGGATGAAATTTATGTAAAAAATTATGATGATTTTTTTTTGTAAATGTAAGTTGAAATTAAAGACAAAAATTAACCCAAAATAATACAACGACATTGAATTTGTTTTTCCCTTGTATTTTTGTACTAATTTTTATTTTATTTTATTTAAGATGAAATTCATGTCCAATTTAGATGACAAGTTTCATTTAATACAAAATGTAAATTTCAATTAATGCCAAAAATAAATTTAAAAGTTATCTTATATTTCACAACATTTTTTTATTTTTTGGGTTGAAAATGAGGTAAAAGTGTAATGAAAGTGAGAAAAACAACACAAAATGATCAAAACCAAGGTAAAAAAATGAATTACATGTAATTAAATATGAAAATTGTGGCAAATAAGATTTATATTATTAATTTAATTAGTTAATTATTATAAATTCTTAATAAAAAATTGAAAGTAGTATTAAGTTATTATTGTCTATATTTATTAATAAATATTATTAATGTTTTTTTAACAAGAACTGGGAAATATATATTAAAAAGTGTGGATAAATTCACTACAATACAAAAAAAGGGTCATCAGAGGCCTTTGAGAAGAAAAATCTTTGAATATTGTAAATACTAAAACAAAATTGGTGTTCATAGAGTTTCCACCTTCCCTAGCTATACTGCAATGATTGTATTTCGCAGAATACAATCTATAAAATACTTCGTTGATATATAACAAAAAGAAAAACATAACATCTGAATTTTAGAAGAGCTCAACTACCCGGTTCCATTTTGATCTTTGAATGGGCCTGCTGCTCCCAAATTGAGTCTGGATGGGGCTCGTTGAGGTCCGGAATTTGGTTGACTATGACTGAATTTAGATTCTTGGACGCTCTCTGGGTGCTTTTCGGTGTGACTAGTTGCTGGTGAGTTCGTTCAAGCTGATCCAAACGACTCTACATTATCTCTATACTACTACACTTCTCTTCAATCTGACTCCTCTGGGCATAACTCTCATCTTGCAGCCTTTCAATTAGGTGCCTGTGTTGAGAGAGGGTTTCAAGTTTGAATGTTAGAGTGGAGTTGAGCGCTCCCATCTGAATTCACGTCCTTTGGCAACCCACACATTCCTCCTCGGGTTCTAGTTGAGCAGATCCAACAAGAATGCCCTTGACACCCTGCATATGCACTAGCTCTGGTGCGCTTTGATTCCCTTGGGAATTTTCCAAGCTATTAAGTAGGCCGGAAAGCTGCAACGAATTGGCTTTTTTTGTGTAAAGGGAAAAAGGAGGGCAGATCCGAAATCAACAGATACCACTGGGTTAAGGTCTGGGCAGAGCAAGGACAAGGCAGAGGGCGAGGTGGTGGGTGAGTCAAGGAGTAACAAGGGGAAGCCTATAAACTCTGGAAAGAGAAACGTTGAAAGACAAATGAAAAAGAGAAGCCTAACTAATTTAGGGGGAGCACTGGTCAGAAATGGCTTACAAAAACCACAAAAAGACTTTTCCCCTACAAGGACGAGTACTGGACGAAAATCCCCCATGTAATGATCAATGCTAAGTTCGTGTCAAACATAAAGGTCAGAATCTACCTGGTGCGATGTACCTAACGCCTTCATGTCTACGGGCTTGGGTCTGGATCTAACGTCACCCTGAAAAATCACCTGCGCATCTGGGCTGCTGCACGCACGATCCATCTGCATCAAAGCCTTCATCCCTTGTTTTCCCATGAGCTCGAATGAATAGAATAATTGGCCACCTGAAACCATGATGAAGTCATTGCATAAAATGTTAACCACGACTTTACTTGGCTGGGGAGACGTCGAAATCGCACTTGCCACCCGTCTGCTCCACCATTCCCCACTTTTGTTGACCTGTTCCACCTGCTCCACCTGTCCTCTTTTGTGCTGGAGATCCAATTAGCACCTCCTCTAACCTTTGCACACCGAACCCTGGTCATATGATGCATTAGGCTAAGGGGGATAAGGCTTAAACACGCTCCACTCCTTAGGTTCCAGAAGGTTTTTGATGGATTCATTCGCCAATTTGTCTGCTACCGTGTTGTTTTCCCTCATAATGTGGAAGAATGTTGGCTTGCGGACTTTGAGTCTACTCGTATTTGATCAATTACTCATTTTAGACTCAAATTTTTTGGGTCTGTTCCCTAGACCATCATCCTTATGAATTTTTTGGATTCGCCTATAACATTAAGATTAGGGATGTGGTAGGTCTTTACTAGTTGGATGCCTTTGAGTAATGCATAAGCCTCTATTTTATTGTTGGTGTCTTTCCCAATATTCTAGTAGTAACTTAAAATTCTTTTTCCTTCGGGTTCGTATAGAACCCCCCCCACACTTGCCTCCCTTGGGTTTCCCTTTGAAGCACCATCAAAACATAGTGTATGAGCATGCTGATTTTGAATCCAATCATCTATGCTATGGAGAGTATGAAGCTGCCAGCACAACATTTTCACTGAATGGGAATTTTTACTAGATTGAAGGTTAAATATTGTCATCCAAGCCTTTTCTGGGATACTCTAGTTGGACGGATATTCTATGTTCAATGATTT
This sequence comes from Picea sitchensis, assembly GCA_010110895.2. Classification (NCBI taxonomy): domain Eukaryota; kingdom Viridiplantae; phylum Streptophyta; class Pinopsida; order Pinales; family Pinaceae; genus Picea; species Picea sitchensis. Next base: position 50,286 of record SNQJ01S0015343.1, read on the forward strand.
AATGTTCATTACCTTTGAGAGAAGCGTTTTAGCCTTTCCAACAACACTTTGGGGAGGGGATCTTTTTTTCTGGAATATTTTTTTGTTTCTTGCTAGCCAGATCTATCATCAAATATACTTGGGGAGAGACCTCCACAATATTTTGAAGATTTGTTTTCTCCGAAAGGTGCCCTGGTAGAATTTTTCCCAATTTCCCAAGAAATGATTTAGATGAGAGGGCCATCTTATTTGTCGTGTCAGATATCCAAAAGCAACGTTCCAAACTGTTTTCGAAAAGGGGCAATCCTAGAAGAGGTGTTGGATGGTATCTTGACTAGTTTGGCAAAGGGGGTAGTTGAAGGGACTGTGGAAACCTCTTTTCATCAAGTTTTCACCCGTTAAAATTTTTCCATGTGCTAGGGACCAAATAAAGATGTTTATTTTGGGTAGATATTCTTGGCTCCAAACATTTTTCCATTTTGCTGAGGTTTGAATAACCCTTAAATAGGAGAGAATAGGGTTGTATCCATCTTTTACTGAGTATCCATTTGTTCCCCAGCCACGACTGTGTGGAATATTAATGAGAATAGGTGCTGCTCCTTTGAGGGTTGAAATCATAACTTGAGCTTGTTTGGACATTTGAGCGAGGATGCCTCCCAAACTCCACTCCTTCCAAATACCATTTTCGTTCCAAGTTGAGATGTCAAAGAGAGTGCGTTTTTGCTTGGCTATCAAGCATCTTTTCAGGTCCCCGAATTCCGCCTCTTGGGAGGTGAGGTCGACTCCCAATATCGGATCTTGCCAAAGCCTGATCAATTTTCTATTTCTAGGAATCCATGAGAGATGCTCCTTAAAGAAGGAAATGACATCTTTTATGAGTTTCCAGATTTGCGATCCAGGTTGGGTATTAGGCGTGTTATCCATGCATCTTTTTCTTCCTCCCAACCTATATTTTTTTATTATAGCCGTTTTCCACCATTCCTTTTTTATCGACACTATCCTCCAAAGAAGCTTGGATCCTATTGCTATATTTTCCACTTCGGGATCTCTGATTCCCATACCCCCACTTTCTTTTGCTGTGGATACTATATCCCAGTTCACTAGATGAATTTTTTTGGAGTTGGATTTTCCCCCTTGCCACAGGAATTTGCAGATGAGCTAGGCCATATATTTTAGAACTCCCTTTGGGGCCAGGGGGGAGGAGAATTGGAAGAGGGGTAGGGTGGATAGAATTGATTTTATCAGGATCACCTTCCCCATTGGATTCAACCACCTTGACCCCCATGACTCCATTTTCCCTGACTTTTTGAAGAAAGAGTTGCCAATACTCACCAGGGAGCAATTTTAAGCACAAAGGTAATCCAAGGTATTTGAAAGTTTTCCAATCACTTGAGATGCCAAAGCCCAGAATTTGAGCGATCCCTGCTTTGATATTAGCTGAAACGTTCCATACATAGATTTGACATTTTTCCTTATTTAGGAGCCCACCCAAAACTAAGAGAAAGGTGTCCAAGACTTGATTTAATCTTCTTGCCATAATTTTTGAAGCTCCACTCAAGAGGATCATATCGTCAAAAAATTGTGAGTGACTGATACGTTTGACACCTTGAGCTAATTTGATTCCAGGAATTGAGCCATTAATGCTTTCCCACCCCAACGTTCGATTGAGAGTCTCTACTGTTGTTCCTGAGTTTATACTTTAAGGCTTTAAAGTATACCATCAAGGCATCCAAAAAATAAACAGAATTAAGGAGTAAGAATCAATTACGAAGGGTAAATCAGAGTTGGTTTCTCAACTGTCTCTGTCTAGCTTCCCAATGTTCTTGGATGCTGATTTCTCTCTCAATAACTGCCCATGAACGTCCTAATTCGACTCGAGTAGTTGCTGTTTGCATGATAGTATTAAATAAGTTCAAAGCAATGCTAGCTTGATCCTGTAGGTCGGGTTATATGTTAGATTGTCTGTTACTTGGGACAGTCATGAGGATTGAAATTTTATTAAATTATAAAAAGTTTTAGAAATTTTGTTGCTTCAGTTTTGTGGGATGAAATAGAAAAGGAATTTGGAACTCAAAATAATAACATGATAACAGTAAAGGCCATTTCCTGTACTTGAAGTAATTTGAGAATATTAAAATAAACACAAAGAAACACTGTTGGAGAATATGAGTCTTTAATCTTGAAAGAATCTCATATCATAATAGAAGAAGGGAAGAAAAACAAAATTTCTAATGAATTATAAGATATAACCATCCAACAAACCTACAGGTCTTGAAACCGCTGATAGCAATCACAGAGGAAAAACTGTAAATGATTAGATAATTAAATAAATTCAAACTTCAATAGAATTTTGAATTAAACTATAGCTGATCATTCATTAGAAAGACGTGTAATGAAAGATATTGAAAGATATTGAAAACAGAGTGAAGGAACACATAGCTTCAAGGTGACAGAATTCATAATCTCATCTGCATCATCTATATTATTATAAATCAGAAAACTTCTAATACAATCAGCTCCCAAAAACAAAAGCCTATTCTCAGTCTTGTAAAATTATATTTATGCATAATCACCCAACCTTTTTTCTGTTGGAGATTAACTAATTTCCGAAGACTAACGGTTACATGAATATGAAATAGTGAACCATTTCTATTTCTATATTTATCTTCTTTGATTAATTTCGATGATGAAATTTTCAAAATAATACTTTAATTCTTTGATGATGAAACTGCTTCTTTTTTTTTGAGCTAATCAATACATTTTCCCAGGAGATGCACCAACACTCTAGGAGCCTCTGGAATATCTTTTGCCTTGAATAGGAAGAATTTTCTCTGTATTCCCGGTAGACAGTCGTCAACTATCTTTCCTGTAAACTCAATGGTTTGTAACTTTAAATTAGGCCTCACCATCCACCTGTTAATCTGTGTAACATCAATCTCTTTTATCTGTGAGATCTCTACCTGAATTTATTTCAGCTCCTCCTTGAATCTTAAATGATGGTTACCAATGCTAATTTCCCCTAATAATCCAGGACAATTGTCTCTTCCAAAGTTCAACGAATCCTTATCTAGAAGATCAAAAATTGCTTGGCAATCATCGTTAACCTCCTTGGTTATGTTTTTGTTTTCGGCGAGGCTTGCCTCCAAAACCTTAAGTATTATATCCCCTTTGATCTGTTCTGAAATAGATAACTTGTGAGTCTTTCCCATTTCCTCTTTTGCTGAAAGAGTCACTGCCTTTTGAAAAGTGGTTCTAGCCACTTTTGTCTCTCTCTCCTTTAGGAGAAAATTCTCCAAGGATCTGCTTGTCTCCTGAAAGTAAGTTTGAATAATTTCTAGCTTAGAGATTAATCCATGTTTCTCTTTTTCTATTTTTGCATGATTTTCCATAGCCCGGGCTTGAAAAGCTTCCATTTCTACCACTTGATTTTGGATTGAGCTCATCTTCTTATGTAATTGTTTATTCATTTCCTATTCCTATAGGACTTGTGCTTGAGTGACCTGTATTTTCTGATTTGCTTCCTTTAAGCTTGCTTTCATTTTTTGAATTTCTTGAATGTCATTTAATCTAGCTCGTTCTAGACCCTTTTCTATCTCCCAGCTGATATTTCTTTCAGTCTCTTTTAATTGACCCTGTAGCTGAGCTATCCTATGATCTTTCTACTCCAACATAGTTGTCAAACTACCCACAGAGTATAAATTTGCGGACGCTAAAGCTCCCATTTTGCCCGCTATTTCTGTAGCGAATTTTCCCTCTTTAAGTTTTTGTCCATCTATAATGATTTTGTGATTTTTAATCATCATATCTCCTCTTGGATGCATCTTCTATTTCAGGATAGCCTTCCTCTTTCTGCTGAAAAAATAATCAGATGAAGGAATCTCATCCCTAGAAATAGGCTCAAGATCACTAACGTATAGAGCTCCCTCGTGGGGGTTTCCATAAGTAGACTGCAATGGAGTCAAGGAAGTAATGGGACTTCCAAGTTCTGTCAATGCTGTTCCTCCTACTTTTTTTAGAAAACTCTCAGGGATTTCTGAGGGTGTTTCCAACTCCTTTACTTTCCCTGCCTCTGATTTTTCTGTCTGAGGGACTCCTGTTTCCTGTGAAGGCATTTCACTCTCCTTCATTTTTCCCTTTGTATTTGATTTTTCCTGTACATATGTTTCAAAGCCTAGGGGAGGCCCTTCCTGCTCTGGAGGAGGGGTCGTGGATTCACCTTGCAAAATTTTTGGCAAACAACTTCACCTGTGACTTTTGAAAGACATGAAACCAGTCTGTAAGTCGGGTGATAAGGCCCGTACCCTATTCAATACCTCCTTATAAGTTTTAAGCTCCTTGAATATATCATCATAAACATATGTTTCGTGCTCATAAGCTTTCAAATTATAGTGCATCAAATGTCTGCTTACTAATTGATAAAGGTCATGCTTTCTGTGCTCAATATCTACCAGTTTTATTTCTTCTAGTGCTTCAGCCTCCACTTTAGAATGGCCGAGGTTTACTAATGAAAATTTCCCGACATACACAGGGAAAATTGGCCAGGATTTCTTTTGAGCTGCCTTTAGCTCTATTCCAATACCACCTTTCACTATTTGATGTGCAACCTCCCTTAATACCAGTCTGTCTGGGAGGAATTTCAGAAGTGCGTGAGGGGGGATTGAGCACCCACAAACCCTAACGTAAGAGAAGTTTTCATCAACAAACTAGTCGGCTATTGCTTTGAGATTTTCTGAGACTGACTCAGAAATGCGAGGGGGTTCACAACCATAAAACATTTTATGCATTGGAATTATTATAAAATGACAAATTTCGTAAAATTCATTCTTAGAATTTTCTTCCCATAGCACAAAGTGATACTCGTGAATGGGTTCGGGGCAAGTTATGTTCCAACTCCAATTCATCAAGGGAAAAGGAGTCACAAAGCAAAATGCGTCCATAATGTACGCTGACATGTAAAAGGCCACTGGTTGACCTTTAGATTTTGCAACTCTATAGTTTGAAACTTCTTGATCTAGGTTATTAGACATAATCTTACTCCAGTTGAAAGTGTATCCTTTTGAAGCTTCTTCTAAAAAGGGCACCCATTCTGTAGGAAAATGGAAGCGATTATTTTTCCCGAAAAGTCTACATAGCATAATGGCTACATAGACCATGTATTCGTTCAAAGATGCTGTGGCATAAACCCCATGGGTATCGACCCTAAACTTTGATGGAAATATCCACCATTCTCTGATTAAATTGGGATAAGTTCGGTTTGCCTCAGTACACTCTTTCCTTTGAAATTCAGCTAAAAACTCGACATTAAAAGTGTACTTAGGATTTGGTGAGAGCTTATACATTAATTGTATATGCTCTGGCCTGAATGAGCCGACAACGACCCCTTGATCATTTAAAATGATCCTCGTTAGAATATCAACCTTTTCCAAGGCCCATTTGATCATGTCGTTGTACGCCATAAGCCGAGGGCGCGCCATGATCTTATGAAGCTCTGATTCTACTATATCTCGAAAGTGATTCTTGGAATCAGTAGGAGAATTCTTGATTTCGTATTCTAGGAATTCAGAGATTTGTGTCCAAGATTTAATAGAGTCGATAGCGTGTGGCATAATGTCGGATATGATATCTCCTTCCTTTGTATCTTCACTCTTCTTCGGTGCCATGAATTTAAGTTAGATGGAAAACCTGTCACAAAAAAGGAGTGTATGAGCTCGACTGAATGCATATTACGTTTGATAGTATGAAACAAAATATGTTGCGAAACACAGACCTTCAAACTCTCTTTTAAGTCATTTAACGATGCAGGTACTGACACAACTGACAAGAATTCAATATATTTAATGCAGTGGATATTTACTAAGATACACATTAGTGTCACATATCATCAATTATCCTTCATTAAAGTGGCCGTGTTTTGGCACTTTTGAATTCAAAAATCGGAAAATTTCATTCGATCGGAAACCGGAACATGAACTAACCTAAAAAGTTTGATTGTCATTAATTATTCTTCCAAAACAAAATTAATTTAGACTAAACACAGATTAAGAGTCGAGACTTCGCGTTTCGGGATTTCGTGGATCGTGTTGACAAGAGGTATGTTATCGTTGAATCCCGATTTCCGAAAATGCAAAATTGCGACAAGTTTAAATTAGGACTTAATTTCATTTTAGTTAATTAATTAATCAGTATTAAACCCACTTTGATTATTTTGGGGTTTCAAGGATTGTGTTGACAAGAGGTATGTCATCGCTGAATCTCGATTTCAGAAATTGCGAAATGATTAACTTAAGCCTTAATTTTGTATTAGTGAATTAATTAATCAGGATTAAGGAATAACTTCCAAAATAGGATTAATTCAATTATGGGTCGGGATTTCGTGTTTCGGGGACTATGTTGACAAGAGGTATGTTATCGTTGAACCCCATATCCCGAAATTGGGATATGATTAATGTAATCTTTAATAATTAGTAACTTCCATATTTTGGGAAATCGGGGATTGGGATTCCATGATTGGAAATGCATTAAAACATATGTTCTCAGTAAACCCCGAACCCCGAAAAAACTTTTAAAGGTTATTCTTAACTCCTTTAGGGTTTACGCTTTTCGTGATTTAAAAAAATAACTTTACAGAAAGCGCGTCAGGACTTTTATAACACTTTTGGTTTTTTCCGTTTTTTTATTTAAAGAATAAAACTTATCGGGATTTTGGTACTGGCCTTTTGGAAATGACAGTGAGGGTTATGCTTCGTGAAAAGCCAAAACCCGAAAAAGGAAGGTTTTAGATTTGAAGATAAAAAATTTAATATATGTTTCAACATAGGCTCCAATTGGGGACCTCATCTCCTTGTGGGACAAGGAGAATAGGTAGACTTAGTGCCTTTATTGGGTAAATGGAGTCAATGGCTTCTTTCTGTAGAAATTGCTTAGGAAGGGGATACAGAGGAAAAAAGAGATTTCGTGTTTACTTCTGAAAAGATTTTCAAAACTCTCAATGTTGTAAACTCACCTGTAGCCCCATTGTTGATCTTCTCATTCTCGCTACTGAAATTAAGTTTGCTTTAAGATGATCAAAACAATCCTAGGGAATCCAACAGATCCTGCGGCTTTTGGCTTGCATCAAACGAAGTAAATTTCATGTTTTTTAATTGGGGAGCCCTGTCTGGACTTGGGATGAAAATCTGGTTTCAAAAAGGCTGGTAACCAGGGTAGAGTGAAAATTCCGTATGACATCCTTACAGATACCTCAGATATTGCTTCATTGGCAGTGAGCCTGTTCAATACCCCGGTGAAATCATCTATCCCTTTTTACTGAATTTCCTTTCACCACTTCGAATCATAATTATGCATTTAAATGCTGAGATGAGGGCAATCATTTAAATGAATTTCCTTTCATCGTCTTCTTGGACTAGATGGGGGCAATCAAATATGAATTTCCTTTCACCATCTCTCTTATATTTTAATTTTTGAACACGAAGTGGGGGCAATCAGTGGTAGTAAGTATACCAGCGATGTTATTTGTGTAAAATTTGCAGTATAGGTCTGTAAACTTGCTTTGATTACCCTGGACCAACCCTTTTTAACTTTCAAAGCACCTTAGTCCACAGGGAAAAGGGGAAGATTAATTCCAGGGGTCTTCCTTCGAGCAAGCCTAAATCCTTAGAAAACTGTTAAGAAACCTAGGAAAGTCAGGATCAGCCTAAGCATAACCTATTTAGTTGGAGAGTATGGAGTTATGAGGATTGGTCTACCTTTTAAGAACTATTTTTTCAGCTTCCAAAACTAAGACGTAATCTCTTCTCCCTCTGTGGGAAACCCGGAAAAATATTTGGTCTTTTAAGAAGACAAAACCAAGGTTAGAAAGGGGCGATGAAGAGAAGACTTGGAAAACGAAAAATAGGGGTCATGAATTAAACCCAACTCTTGGAACTCTTTCTCAGAGATACTTTTCTCTTTTTGTTTATTTTAATTACCTCTTATCTTAATCTAGGTGAAACTCTTAGGACCTAGATTTTGAAATCATTCTTTTAGTGACCTATCACACTTACGAAACAATCACCACACTTTTTATAAAAAACCTTTGTTTGAAAAAATAGAATTTTTTGGAATTCACACCTTTGCCTTACCATTTTCGTTCTCTTTTGAGATAATGAAAAATCTTATCTATCACCTATTTTCGACGAATTTATCTTCCGCTATAAGGCTGTCTGTTTGCTACTTTGACTTGTCAGGCTCTCAACCAGAATCCTGTAAGGGAACAATACGGAGAGTATCAAGGCTTTTTTTATTTTAAAGGATTGAATACATTGAGAATTTTGTATCCCTACTTCTAGAAAAACATTAACCTATTTTATTTTATTTTTTATTTTTTATTATTATTATTTTTTTAAATGAAAGAATGAAAGTAGACTTACCAAAGAAAATTATGAAATAAAAAGAATAAACAAACCGATATATACAGTGGGAATTCTGGAAATCAACTATTCCATATAGTGTTTTAAATAACGCCCATTGACAGGGGCGTTCAGGATTTTACCATCCAAATTTTCTAACAAAAACGATTTTTTTCCTTCAGGAGATGCAACCTTGAACGGTCCGTACCAGATGTGATCGAATTTGCCATTTTTCTCCAAGTCTTCCTTCCTAGCATGCCATTTTAAAACCAAATCTCTGGGGAGAAAATCCCTGTCTTTGGCCTTACGATCGAATAGCGCTTTCATGTCATCCTGGTATTTCTACCGCCTTTTGTCAACTTCGACCCTGTGTTGTTGGACTTCAATCAACTGATTTATCCTTCTTGTGAAATGATTTGGTTCTTCCTTCTCATCTTGCCAAAGTTTCATTACGGGAAGTGCTAGATTTATAGGTAACACCACATCGATCCTGTACACCATTTGGAAAGAAGAAGTGCCGATAGAATTTTTCGTGCCTATCCGATTTTCCCATAGAGCGTATTTCAAATGTACATGCCAAGATTTCTTGCTGTCACTCAACACTTTCTTAATTATATTGATTAGGCTCTTATTTGAAGACTCAGCCAGACCATTTCCCTGAGGGTAGTATGTTGTGGAATGACCAAGCACAATATTATATTTTTGTCAGAAACTGACCATAGCCATAGATTTAAAAGCCTATGTGTTATCTGTGACTATCTTTCGGGGGCAGCCAAATCTAGACAAAATATTCTCTTCTAAGAAATCTATTACCACCGAATCAGTAGCCCTTCTAGTTGGAATAGCTTCCACCCATTTGGTGAAGTAATCTGTAGCAGTCAAGATCCATCTATGTTGAGCGCTAGAATGATGATTAATTTCTCCTATGAAATCTAATTCCCATTGCTGAAAAGGAGCTTCCGTTTTGATCGGAGCTAATGGCATTACTGGGAGTTTATGTTTGCCTGAGAACAATTGGCAAGGGTTGCAAGCTCGGACCTTGGCGTTGACGTCTGAGAAAAGTTTGGGCCAATAATACCCTGCCCTCAGGATTTTATAAGCCGTTGCCCTCTAGGCGTGGTGTCCTCCACACACTCCTTCATGAAATTGGCTTATGACCTTTTCTGTTTCTGATTTGACCAAACAAACCAACAAGAAGCCAAGTGGGTCCTTCCAATATAATCATCTTTCAGATATATAGTAATTGACCATATGTAGCTTCATTGTTCTGGCTTTGGATGAGGGTAAGTCACTTGGGCACTTCAAGGTCAACAAATAGGACACTATGTCTTTGTACCAATTTGATGAAGCAAATTTCTCTTCGATTATGATTTCAACTATTTGTTCATCAAGTTCATTCATGTCTACACACTCTTCTCCTCCCTGTAAGCCATTTATTCCGAGAGCTCTGAAATTTGATTCAGCTAAGAGTTTAGCTAAACCTTGCCCCTTTACTAGTCTCGTTGGTTTTATCTCCAAGTTGAATTCTTGGATTTTGGCAAGCCATCGTCCTCTTTTGCCATCGCTGTCGGACTGAACCAAAATATCTTTTACAAAGCTAGTGGGTACGTACGCAATCACCTTAGAATGCAACACATAGGTTCTGAAAGCCTTTATCGCCTTTACCATAGCATATGCTTGTTTTTCCATTATATTATATCTAAGTTCGGAGTCTCTAAGACTTTTGCTAAAAAAGGCTATCGGTTGCTCAAAACCTTCTTCATTTTTTTGGAGGAGAACCGCGACGAGTGTGTGTTCGGAGGTGAATGAGAAAATAAGAAAATCCTTTAGATAATCAGGGCTTTCTAGTACGGGTGCTTCACTTATAACCCTTTTGATGCGTGCAAACGATGCTTTAGCTTCTGCTGTCCATTTCACTTCGCTATTTTTCTTTAGCATATCTGTAATTAATTTCATGATTTCAACAAAGTTGGGAATAAATCTCCTCAAAAAATTTAATTTTCCTAAGAATGACTGAATCTCTTTTACATTCCTAGGAATATTTATTGTATCTATAGCTTCCACTCTTTTAGGGTCAATTCTAATTCCATCTCGAGACACAATATGGCCCAAGAGTTTACCTTCTTGCATAGCAAAGTGAGACTTTTTGGGGTTTAAAGACAAACCAAACTTGCAGCATTTATCAAACGTTTGCTTGAGATGAATCAGATGATCTTCATCAGATTTAGAAAAATGGTTAGATCATCAAGATAGATAACCACAAATTTATCTTGTTTGCCAATGAAAGTGATATCCATAGCCTGCTGGAAGGTAGCACCTGCATTCATTAAACCAAAAGGCATCTTGTCATACATGAATGTACCCCAAGGGGTGGTAAAGGATGTCTTTTCTTTATCGTGTTCACAGACGATGATCTGATTGTACCCAAAAAAACCGTCGATCACTGACATCCCATTTTCCCCAACTACTTTTTCTAAAACATGATCCATTTTGGGTAGGGGGTAATTATCTTTGAGAGATGACTTATTTAGATTTCTGAAATCGAGACAAAATCTAATTTCTCCGTTTTTCTTTCTAACAGGGACCAGGTTTGCTACCTAATCAGAGTATCTCAATGGTACAATAATTTTTTCATACAAGAGTTTTTTGACTTCCCGTTCGATCATGGGCAATAAAATAGGATTGATTTGTCTGAGTTTTTGTCTAAAGGTTTTGACACTAGGCTTCAGGGGTATCTTATGTTCGATCACAAAGGTGTCATAGGTTCTCAACTCTTCATATGACCAAGCGAAAACGTCTTTGTACTTTCTAAGAAACTCTGCGTATTTATTTTTGGTTTATGTAGATAGATATTTGGATAGTTTCACCATCTGAGGGTTTCCTTTAGTACCTATGTCGCAGTCCTCAACCTCTTAAGGTTGAGGCTGTAGAGTGGATTTTGAAGGGATATCATCTTGATTGAATAATATTTCCAAGGGAATCAGGCCCTTGGGGATCTGGTTATTTTTAAGGATGAGCATTCGGTGATTCATGATTTTATCATGGAACTCTTGAGGATCCTCCTCTTCTTGCATGATCCAAATAGGATCATTTTGATTTTCTTGATCATTATGTGTTTCGACAAACTCATCTATTGATTCTAAAAATTTGCGAAGCTATTCATCATCCTGAAAGACTTGCCAATGCTGTATGTTATTCGATATTGAAGTTAAATGCCTCATTTGTATGTGATACTTTAATTTAAACGTGGTGGGAGGTGTGAAATTTGAGGCTGCTTTAGCTAACACATCAGCCTGTTGGTTTTTAGTCCTTGGAACGAAATGAACATTCATAGAGAAGAAGAAATTATCGATCAGATCCCATACACAATTCCTGTAGGACCTCAACCTAGGATGTTTGGCCTGGTACTGTCAGTTTACCTATTTTATGATTAACTCAGTGTTACCAAAGACATCGAGGTTTTTTATTTTTATTCTTCTAGCGGCTTCTAATCCTAAAACTAAGGCTTCATACTCGCATACGTTATTTGTGCAGTCCACGTTCCACTGTAGCCTATAGGAAAAAGGGATTACAAATTGATCATCAGGAGCCACAAGGAGTGCCCCTGCTCCAGCTCCGAGGTAAGATGAAGCACCGTCAAAAATTATCTTCCATATGTCAATGCTATATACATTTTTTTTTATTTTTTTGTGTTTTCTTCTGTACAACTTTCATTTATACCTACCTCAAAATTGTCATCAATAGATAAGATACAATTTCCTAAAACTTGATCGGAAATATATGCAGGGTGGTTATTTGGGTTATGTGGATCACCTACCATGAATGCCAACCTAGTCTCTCTGTAAAGATGTGTGTATTGTCCTCCCAAAACTGGAATCATAGCGTATGTCATGTCAAGCTGGAGAGATCCTCCAAGCTTGGCACCCCATGACCTAGATAACAACATACCATATTTAGGAGGGATATCGGTGACCACTACGTCCATAAGAATGCTTTTTGCGGGTATTTGTGCCAGACCTACCACCAGGTCTTTAATCATGCCTATGCATTTGACTTTTCTTGAATCAAATGAATATAAATCTCCATATGGCCTGGTGATATCGAGACCTAGTTTCTCCATATTGGATTTTGGCATCACATTGTGGGATGCTCCAGAATCTAGCATACAGTTATGAAGTAGGTGGTCGAACAAGGTCAATGTGATATAGAAGGGGGCAACAGTGTCCCTTGCACCTTCGAAATGTGGACCAAAAACTATGTTAAGCTTGTCATCTTCTAAGTTGATGACATCGGCCTGGCTTTTGTCTTCTGAAAAGCTAATCATCTTGGCAATTTGTTTTCTGTATATGGGATTTTTAGACAGTTCAACAAGTGCGATAGGGATTTTGATTTTATTTATTTCATTTTCCAGACTAAAATTTCCCAGGGCCTTGTCGCTCTCTATGTTGGGGGCTTCAATTCCTTTCTTTTCAGCTTTTCTTTTTGGTGCGGATTTGGTTTCACTCACAGGGACCTGTGTTTTCATGGTGGGTGTTCCTACATACTTTGACTTGACAGGTTGCGTGTTAGCGGTTTGGGTTTTTGCAGTCTGCTTGTCAACAACTTTTGGAGTCGCTTCATCAGTTTCTCCCCTAGGCAAGATCTTTTTTATTGGGACGGTTGGAAGACTCTTATTCCTAGGTCTTAAATTATATTTCTCATGTAGTTCGGCTATAATATCATCTGAGATACCCTGATAGGCCAAATCTTCAGACATATCATTGCTAAAATTGTCTTCCAATCTACTTTCTGTATTTAAGGATTTTTCGTAATCTTGTCTCGATAAATAAGGTGATTTATTATCGTCGCCAAGATTATTAATATCCTCATCAAACTCTTCAAAATCTTCTATATCTTCCTCTCCAATGAAGTTTTCACTTTTGAAGGGGGTTGGGATTTTTTGATCCTCATTTTTAATTGTTTTCTGTGGGGCCTGAGGATCAAGATTCCTTCTAAAATCCATTCTGGGAAAATTATCCTTTTTCGATTTCGCTAGTTCGATTTTTGAGATATTATTTGAAAGTTCTCTAATTACCCTAGCCATCTCGTCTATTTTATCTCCCGAGGATTTCCCCGATCCCGAGGATCCACCTTGTTCTTTGAATTTCCTATTTTCTTTGTTCTTGATTTCTATTTTTGCTTTTAATTTCCTTGATGCCATCATGTTCGATTCGATTTCTGGAGAATCATCTTTCATTTTCGTGAGATCTACTGATCTCCTTTCTCTCAATAATAGAGTGAAATCAGGATCAAAGGCTCCAACAAAAGTCACCTTTGCTGCAGGTTGAGAAGGGTTGACCTCGACCATGATTTTATTATACAACTTGTTAAACCTCTGCATGAATTCTAGAACTGATTCTGAATTTTTCTTTCTAAGGGCTTCAAATTCAGTTAGGTAATAGAGGTGGTCTCTCCTCTCCCCCCATTGTCTGATAAAAGTTTTTGCAAGATCTTCGTAAGATCTTAGAGATCCGACTGCTAAAGCTCGGAACCAGGTTCTTACATGTCCTTCGAAAGTCTGAACGAGGAGTCTAGAATAGACATCTTCGTTTTCTATTCTGAGGATGTCGGCAAATTGGGCAAAAAAGTTTATGTGCTCTTCAGCGGTCAAATCTCCTTCGCCTGTAAATTTGGGAAGGATTTTCATATAATTTTTGGGAAGATCGTGTAGGGGAACTGGGAGGACAAGGGGGGCATATCTAGCAGCTACTTTAGCAAAGATTTCAGGAAGCGGTGCTTGGCCACCTGCTGGTCCTCCTGGGGCACCACCTCCAGCTCCAACATTTCCATGTGCGGCCATTGATAGATTTAAGGCTGAAGCTCGAAATATGTGAGGAGAAGATTCACGAAAATCTAGGGAAAATACTTTAGGAAAAGAGAATGTATCGTATGAAAGGGGAAGCGAGACAGATCTCTCAAGTGTTTCCATATCGTTCAACTACGTAAAATCAGGATGACAAATAGTATGTATGGGTGAAATGATTCATCTAAGGGATCTTCGTGATTTTAAAATCTTTTCCAGATCAGAGACTGGCGAGGTCTGTTTGTCGTCCGGGTTCTTTCTGGTGTTCTTTCGGCCAATAGCCATTTTACTTATCGTGGAGTCTCCAAGTGAAAAATAAAGGTATCCTTAGAAGGTTTTCTATCTTTGTTCACTATCAAAGAAAGAAAGTGTCTATGTCGTTCTTCCCAGGGAAAAGTTTTGTTTCTTCGTTCCTCGACAATGACGCCAAAAATATGTTGTTCCTGAGTTTATACTTTAAGTATTTAAAGTATACCGTCAAGGCATCTGAAAAATAAAGAGAATTAAGGAGTAAGAATCAATTACGAAGGGTAAATCAGAGTTGGTTTCTCAACTGTCTTTGTCTAGCTTCCCATTGTTCCTGGATGCTGATTTCTCTCTCAATAACTGCCCATGAATGTTGTAATTCGACTTGAGTAGTTGCTGTTTGCAGGATAGTATTAAATAAGTTCAAATAAATGCTAGTTTGATCCTGTAGGCCGGGTTCTATGTTAGGTTGTCTATTACTTGGGACAATCATGAGGATTAAAATTTTATTAAATTATAAAAAGTTTTAGAAATTTTGTTGCTTCAGTTTTGTGGGATGAAATAGGAAAGGAATTTGGAACTCAAAATAATAACATGATAATAGTAAAGGCCATTTCCTGTACTTGAAGTAATTTGATAATATTAAAATAAACACAACGAAACACTATTGGAGAATATGAGGCTTTAATCTTGAAATAATCTCATATCATAACAGAAGAAGGGAAGAAAAACAAATTTCTAATGAACTATAAGATATAACCATCCAACAGACCTACAGGTCTTGAAACTGCTGATAGCAATCACAGAGGAAAAACTGTAAATGATTAGATAATTAAATAAATTCAAACTTCAGTAGAATTTTGAATTAAACTATACCTGATCATTCATTAGAAAGATGTGTAATAAAATATATTGAAAGATATTGAAAACAGAGTGAAGGAACACATAGCTTCAAGGTGACATAATTTAGAATCTCATCTGCATCATCTATATTATTATAAATCAGAAAACTTCTAATACAATCGGCTCCCAAAAACAAAAGCCTTTTCTCAGTCTTGTAAAATTATGTTTATGCATGATCACCCAACCTTTTTTTTGTTGGAGATTAACTAATTTCCGAAGACTAACGGTTACATGAATATGAAATAGTGAACCGTTTCTATTTCTATATTTATCTCTTTGATTAATTTCGATGATGAAATTTTCAAAATAATACTTTAATTCTTTGATGATGAAACTGCTTCTTCTTTTTTGAGATAATCAATACATTTTCCCAGGAGATGCACCAACACTCTAGGAGCCTTTGGAATATCTTTTGCCTCGAATAGGAAGAATTTTCTCTGTAGTCCTGGTAGACGGTCGTCAACTATCTTTCCTGTAAACTCAATGGTTTGTAACTTTAAATTAGGCCTCACCATCCACCTGTTAATCTGTGTAACATCAATCTCTTTTATCTCTGATATCTCTACCTGAATTTCTTTCAGCTCCTCCTTGAATCTTAACTGATGGTTACCAATGTTAATTTCCCCTAATAATCTAGGACAATTGTCTCTTCCAAAGTTCAACGAATCCTTATCTAGAAGATCAAAAATTTCTTGGCAATCGTCGTTAACCTCCTTGGTTATTTTTTTTGTTTTCGGCGAGGCTTGCCTCCCAAACCTTGATTATTATATCCCCTTTGATCTGTTCTGAAACAGATAACTTGTGAGTCTTTCCCATTTCCTCTTTTGCTGAAAGAGTCACTGCCTTTTGAAAAGTGGTTCTAGCCACTTTTGTCTCTCTATTCTTTAGGAAAATATTCTCCAAGGATCTGCTTGTCTCCTGAAAGTAAGTTTGAATAATTTCTAGCTTAGAGATTAATCCTTGTTGCTCTTTTTATATTTTTGCATGAATTTCCATAGCTTGGGCTTGAAAAGCTTCCATTTCTACCACTTGATTTTGGATTGAACTCATCTTGTTCTATAATTGTTTATTCATTTCTTGTTGCTGTAGGACTTGTGCTTGAGTGACCTGTATTTTCTGATTTGCTTCCTCTAAGCTTGCTTTCCTTTTTTTAATTTCTTGAATGTCATTTAATCTAGCTCGTTCTAGACCCTTTTCTATCTCCCAACTGATATTTATTTCAGTCTCTTTTAATTGACCATGTAGCTGAGCTATCCTTTGATCTTTCTGCTCCAACATAGTTGTCAAACTACCCACAGAGTATAAATTCGCTGACGCTAAAGCTCCCATTGTGCCCGCTATTTATGTAGTGAATTCTCCCTCTTTAAGTTTTTGTCCATCTAAAATGATTTTGTTCTTTTTTATCATCATATCTCCTCTTGGATGCATCTCCTATTTCATGATAGCCTTCCTCTTTCTACTGAAAAAATAATCAGATGAAGGAATCTCATCCCAAGAAATAGGCTCAAGATCACTAACGTATAGAGCTCCCTCGTGGGGGTTTCCATAAGTATACTGCAATGGAGTCAAGGAAGTAATGGGACTTCCAAGTTCTGTCGATGCTGTTCCTCCTACTTTTTTCGGAAAACTCTCAGGGATTTCTGAGGGTGTTTCCAACTCCTTTCCTTTCCTTGCCTCTGATTTTTCTGTTTGAGGGACTCCTATTTCCTGTGAAGGCATTTCACTCTCCTTCATTTTTCCCTTTGTATTTTCTTTTTCCTGTACATCTGTTTCAAATCCTGGGGGAGGCCCTTCTTGCTCTCGAGGAGGGGTTGTGGATTCACCCTGCAAAATTTTTGGCAAACAACTTCGCTTGTGACTTTTAAAAGACATGAAACTAGTCTGTAAGTCGGGTGATAAGGCCCATACCCTGTTCAATACTTCCTTGTAAGTTTTAAGATCCTTGAATATATCATCATAAACAGATGTTTTGTGCTCATAAGATTTCAAACTACAGTGCATCAAATGTTTGCTTACTAATTGATAAGGGTCGTGCTTTCTGTGCTGAATATCTACCAATTTTATTTCTTCTAGTGCTCCGGCCTCCATTTTAGAATGGCCAAGGTTTACTAATGAAAATTTCCCGACATACACAGGGAAAATTTGCGAGGATTTATTTTGAGCTACCTTTATCTCTATTCCAATACTACCTTTCACTATTTGATGTGCTACCTCCCTTAATACCAGTCTGTCCAGGAGGAATTTCGGAAGTGCATGAGGGGGGATTGAGCACCCATAAACCCTAACGTAAGAGAATTTTTCATCAACAAACCAGTCGGCTATTGCTTTGATATTTTCTGAGACTGGTTCAGAAATGCGAGCGGGTTCACAGCCTCTTGGATATTTTAATCATCATATCTCCTCTTGGATGCATCTCCTATTTCATGATATCCTTCCTCTTTCTACTAAAAAAATAATCGGATGAAGGAATCTCATCCCAAGAAATAGGCTCAAGATCACTAACGTATAGAGCTCCCTCGTGGGGGTTTCCATAAGTAGACTGCAATGGAGTCAAGGAAGTAATGGGACTTCCAAGTTCTGTCGATGCTGTTCCTCCTACTTTTTTCGGAAAACTCTCAGGGATTTCTGAGGGTGTTTCCAACTCCTTTCCTTTCCTTGCCTCTGATTTTTCTGTCTGAGGGACTCCTATTTCCTGTGAAGGCATTTCACTCTCCTTCATTTTTCCCTTTGTATTTTCTTTTTCTTGTACATCTGTTTCAAATCCTGGGGGAGGCCCTTCTTGCTCTCGAGGAGGGGTTGTGGATTCACCCTACAAAATTTTTGGCAAACAACTTCGCCTGTGACTTTTAAAAGACATGAAACTAGTCTGTAAGTCGGGTGATAAGGCCCATACCCTGTTCAATACTTCCTTATAAGTTTTAAGATCCTTGAATATATCATCATAAACAGATGTTTTGTGCTCATAAGCTTTCAAACTACAGTGCATCAAATGTTTGCTTACTAATTGATAAGGGTCATTCTTTCTGTGCTGAATATCTACCGGTTTTATTTCTTCTAGTGCTCCGGCCTCCATTTTAGAATGGCCAAGGTTTACTAATGAAAATTTCCCGACATACACAGGGAAAATTGGCCAGGATTTCTTTTGAGCTGCCTTTATCTCTATTCCAATACTACCTTTCACTATTTGATGTGCTACCTCCCTTAATACCAGTCTGTCCAGGAGGAATTTCGGAAGTGCATGAGGGGGGATTGAGCACCCATAAACCCTAACGTAAGAGAAGTTTTCATCAACAAACCAGTCGGCTATTGCTTTGATATTTTCTGAGACTGGTTCAGAAATGCGAGTGGGTTCACATCCATAAAACATTTTATGCATTGGAATTATTATAAAATGACAAATTTCATAAAATGCATTCTTAGCATTTTCTTCCCATAACATAGAGTGATACTCATGACTGGGTTCGGGGCAAGTTATGTTCCAACTCCAATTCATCAAGGGAAAATGAGTCACAAAGAAAACTGCGTCCATAATGTACACTGACATGTAAAAGGCCACTGGTTGACGTTTAGATTTTTCAACTCTGTAGTTTGAAACCTCTTGAGCTAGGTTATCAGACAAAATCTTACTCCAGTTGAAATTGTATCCTTCTGAAGCTTCTTTTAAAAAGGGCACCCATTCTGCAAGAAAATGGCAGGGATTATTTTTCCCGAAAAGTCTACACAACATAATGGCTACATAGACCATGTATTCGTTCAAAGATGTTGTGGCATAAACCCCATGGGTATCGGCCCTAAAATTTGATGGACATCTCCACCATTCTCTGATTAAATCGGGATAAGTTCGGTCTACCTCAGTACACTCTTTCCTTTGAAATTTAGCTAAAAACTCGACATTAAAAGTGTACTTAGGATTTGGTGAGAGCTTATACATTACTTATATATGTTCTAGCCTGAATGAGCCGACAACGACCCCTTGATCATTTAAAATTCTCCTCGTCGGAATATCAAACTTTTCCAAGGCCCATTTAATCATGTCGTTGTACACCATAAGCCGAGGGCGTGCCGCGATATTATGAAGCTTTGATTCTGCTATATCCCGAAAGTGATTCTGGAAATCAGTAGGAGAATTCTTGATTTTGTATTCTAGGAATTCAGAGATTTGTGTCCAAGATTTAATAGAGTCGATAGCGTGTGGCATAGTGTCGGATATTGTATCTCCTTCCTCTGTATCTTCACTCTTCTTCGATGCCTTCTTTGGTGCCATGACTTTAATTTAGATGGAAAACCTGTCACAAAAAAGGAGTGTATGAGCTTGGCTGAATGCATCTTACACTTGATAGTATGAAACCGAATATATTGCGAAACACAAACCTTCAAACTCTCTTTTAATTCATTTAGCGATGCAGGTACTGACTCAACTAACAAGAATTCAATACATTGAATGCAGTGGATATTTACTAAGATACGCATTAGTGTCACATATCCTCAGTTATCCTTCATTAAAGTGGCCGTGTTTTGGCGCTTTTGAATTCAAAAATCGGAAAATTTCATTCGATCGGAAACCGGAACATGAACTAACCTAAAATGTTTGATGGTCATTAATTATGCTTCCAAAACATAATTAATTTAGACTAAACACAGATTAAGAGTCAAGGCTTCATGTTTCAGGATTTCGGGGATCGTGTTGACAAGAGGTATGTTATCGTTGAATCCCGATTTCCGAAAATGCGAAATCGCGACAAGTTTAAATTAAGACTTAATTTCGTTTTTGTTAATTAATTAATCAGTATTAAACCCACTTTGATTATTTCGAGGTTTCGGGGATTGTGTTGACAAGAGGTATGTCATCGCTGAATCCCGATTTCCGAAATTGTGAAATGATTAACTTAAGCCTTAATTTCGTATTAGTGAATTAATTAATCAGGATTAAGGACTAACTTCCAAAACAAGATTAATTCAGTTATGGGTCGGGATTTTGCGTTTTGGGATTTCGGGGATTATGTTGACAAGAGGTATGTTATCATTGAACCCCGTATCCCGAAATTGCGATATGATTAATGTAATCTTTAATAATTAGTAACTTCCATATTTTGGGAAATCAAGGATCGAGATTCCGCTATTGGAAATGCATTAAAACATATGTTCTCAGTAAACCTCAAACCCCCAATTTTTTTTTAAAGGTTAGTCTTAACTCCTTTAGGGTTTACGCTTTTCATGATTTAAAAAAGAATAACTTTACAGAAAGCGCGTCAGGACTTTTATAACACTTTTGTTTTTTTCCCTTTTTTATTTAAAGAATAAAACTTGTCGAGATTTCGGTACCGGCCTTTTGGAAATGACAGTGAGGGTTATGCTTTGTGAAAGGCTAAAACCCGAAAAAGGAAGGTTTTAGATTTGAAGATAAAAAATTTAATATATGTTTCAACATCTACCATGATCACATACAGAAGAGGGGAGAGTGGGTAGGCTTGCCTTAGTCCTATGGAGGCCCTAAAGAAGGGAGTTGGTCTTCCATTTAAGAGGGGGGCGATCCAAGGGGACTCAATGAAAGTTCCCATCCATGATAGAAAATCTTGATTGAACCCAAATTTTTTCATAACCTTGAAAATAAAATCATGTTCTATTCTATCAAATGCATTTTCCATATCTAATTTTATTTCCATACCTGGTTCCCCTCGAGAATTGCTGGAGTGGATTTCTTCTTGCATCAGAATAAAGTTGTACCAAATTTGTCGACCTACCAAAAATCCTCCTTGATTAGGAAGGATTAGAGATTTGTGAAAAGGATTCAACCTGTTAGTAACGATTTTGGCCATGATTTTATAAGAAGTATTACAAAGAGAAATGGGTCTAAATCAATCCAGGGCAGAAGCACCATTTTCTTTTGGTATAAGTGATAAGAAGGAGGAGTTGGTGGCTCCTCCCATTTTTATTTATTTATGCATGGAACTTATCATTATGATGAAATCCTGCTTGATTACATGCCAACATTTTTTACAGAAATGAAGGGTGAAGCCATCTGGCCCTGGAGCTTTATCTTTGTTGAATTGAATGATTGCTTTTATGATTTCTGCTTCTTCAATTTGTTGATTGAGATTTAGATTGTCTTTATCTGAAATTTTTCTTGGAATATGGCTGAGAAGAGAGTCAACGAGGGCTTCCTTTGTTCTTCTATTTGAAGTGTAGAGCTTGTGAAAATGATGAGAAGTTCGCTGTTTGATTTGGTCGAAATCCTTTATAGTTTCCCCTTCAAGAGTTTTGATTTCAGAGATTTGATTTGACCAAAGTCTGACTTTTGACTGCCTGTGGAAGAATGAGGTATTTTGATCCCTTGCTTTCAACCAAAGACTTCTAGATTTTAGCCTCTAGATGATTTATTCTTTGTTTAGTGCTTGAATGTACTCTTTGTCAATTTTTTTCTCAGTCATTATATGGCTTTGTTGAACTTCTTTTGTCTCCATTTCCTCTTGTATCTTTTCGAGTTGAAGATTTTTTTCTTTGACCTTGTTCTGGATCAGGATCGAGGAGGTTTTCTCCCATTCTTTAAGAAATCATTTAACCAACTTCAACTTCTGCTCCCAGATATAGATTGGAGAACCTATAATCCACTGGTTACAGATTTTAGAGATAGAGAGAAGGAAATTCTACCTATCCATCCATAAGGGGTTGAATCTGAAGGGGATAGGACCCCAATTTTTTTGTGGCTAAAACAGTAAAGAAATAGGCTGATGATCCAATCCTGCCCATGGGAGGATCAAAGAGCAAGCTTTGTCTGGAAGGGACAGAAAAGAGCTGGTTATTAGAAACCGATCCAAACCAGCCGCAATGTGACTGGTTCCTGCTCTTCTGTTATTCCAAGTGTACATAAATTTAGAAGGGGGGACATCAAAGAGATCCAGATCTGAGATTAGATCATCCATTTTTTCCTTGAATTGATCCCTCGTGATAGTACCCCCTCGTTTTTCCTTTAATCCTCTTGTGGTGTTGAAGTCCCCGACAATAATCAAGTTTTGAAGGGGGTTTTCAATGACGAGATCCCGAAGGGATCGCCAACATTCTACTTTTTCCAGATAATTATTTGGCATGTAAACATTTATGATTGAGTATAGCATACCTGTGGTTTTCCTAGTTAAGGATACCTTCAACCAAAATTGGGATTGCAACTGCTCCTCTAGCTTGAATTCTTCCGCGTTCCAGATTGTACCAATATCTCTCGAGGCTCCTCTAGAACTGATTGCTTTTCCTTCACATTTTTTCCAGATCCTTTGCAATTCTTGGAGGGTTTCAAGATCCCTCATTTTTGTCACCTGGAGAAGGAGGATTGAGGTTTTTCCCGTTTTTAGTATTTTTCGAACTTCTTCTTTTTTATCCCTGCTCCCTAGTCCTCTGCATTTCTAGGAGACAAATTTCATCATTTATAAGAGGGTTTTGGTGCCCCCCCTTTAGAGGGCTGAGATGTTTTTCCCTTATGATGGGCTAACTTATTTTTCCCAGTTTTTCCTTCTTTTTTTAATGCTTCCTCTATTGTTTTTTGGATGCCTAACTCCTCTCTGTCTGCAATCAATTCTCTTTTGTTTCTATGAGATTTTCTTCTTGGTTTTTTTGTTGTAGTTGGTTGTGTGACCTCTAGGTCCATGTAAATATCATAAGTACCCTGTCTTTCATTTTCTGAGAATTCTGGGAGCTCTGGGGAGAGATTTGGAAGGAATTTTGCTGTGGATTCTCCACTTGTTATTGGGATTTCTTTTTCTTTACCTTTTCTGGCTTCCTCTTCTGTTTCTTCTTGTCTTTTTTTTTTTCATTTTCTTCATGGTGATCCCTGAGGTCCTCCATGTTTGATCCAGGTGGATATCGGTGGCCACCCACCTTTTCCAACTGGATCAAAATAGTTTTCTGGCAATTTTGGCAATTTACTATTTTTAGCAGGTTTTAACTTCCGTGGCCATTTTGAGGGCCTAAATGAAGGTTTTTTGAGATAGAGTTTCTCAATGATAGATGAAGGCATGATTGAGCCCCCAAAATGAATCTCCTCGATGATACATTTCCAACGAGCTATCACATGCCTAAAACGGAGATTGTATGCAAAAGTTACGACCCCGGGAAGTTGATGTACTAACTTACCCAAACGGGGCCCACATGACTTTTGGTGCTTCATCTCCTAGGGTTAGATTTTTGGATGTCTATGACTTTTGGCATTCTCGTCTATTGTAAAAAGGCCTCTAGAGCCTCATTGTAATCATATTCTCTCGGATGCGAGTAGCATCCACATCTCTTCTCAGAGATAAGCTACCAACGCCCTAGCTAGTTTATTTCCATTATGTCTGTAAGCATATTTCAGTCATTTGTTATTAATGAAATGAAGTCTTATTTACGCTGCATCTCTGCATTTATGTGTATTTCTGTATTTCATTGTGTTCCTACATAAATCTGGATTAGTGGTATCAGAGCGGTCTGCTCATTCTCGATCCTTCTTTGCATGTCCCCAACGAGATCAGGGTATAAGAAGTTGGGGCTCGATCTGGTTGAACCTTTGCGATATCAGCCTCGCAAACCCCGACG
>SNQJ01S0015343.1:113436-124943 GCA_010110895.2 Picea sitchensis
GTAGCCAGGGGGGGGGGGGAATCTTGGAAACCCCTGAGAACCCCCCTCTAACAACACCTGATGCACGCATACACGACTACTAGGTAGGGATCGTTAGACACAATCATCAAATATGATGCACCCCCGATACACATGCAAAGAATATAACACCTACCCAACACAAATTTAGGTTGCCGACATCGTTTCCATTACTCTCACTTTTGCTGTAACTCTTTCCTCTGCTGCAACTCTTCGTGCTACGAATCTCACCACAGGATCATTGCTACAACTCTCCATTGTTGTGACTCTCACTATGTTGCAACTCTTGCAGGGCCATTGCTGCAACTCGCTGAGATGGGTGCTATAACTCCATGCCCACTGTAATAGTGAAACAATCAACCAAAAAAATTTCATCCAAGGATCAGCCAGGAAATCCAACAACCAACTCCTTCACATAGAAATATGATAGAGGAAAGTGGGCGTCCAGACAAGAATGAATGACTCAACCACCACTTGACATATGACTGATTAAGTTAGCATATGCCTGATTTTTTGTATATTTTGGAGGAAACAATGCAACGAGATGGAACATCCTAATTCTCATGGCTATCCATCAGTTTCCTTGATTAATCCAGGAAGAAATTATTGTGTATAAAGACCCTTTCTCTCTTTGAGTTGACGTGATGGAGAGGAGGCAGAAGAAAGTTAGAAAACCAAATTGTATTGATCTGTGCATTTTACTTGAATATAAGTTTTGTTTTGTTCTTGTCCAAGTGATGGTGTGTTGAGAATTTAATCCCCTACTGCATTCTTAAACCAATACCTCATCTAAGGAGGTAGAGGACCCTCCTCAACTCGGTACTGTTTGTATCTTCTGTATTTTATAAAAGTAGTTTTAGCATCTTTTATCTATTTTCTTTTATTTCCATCAATTCCTCTATTAATACTTTGTTGTAACTCTGGTATTTTCCATTGCTGCAACCCCTGTTTCCGCCCCTCCATGCTGACATTGTATACTTTTTTTTCTTACTAATTAATGTGTAGTTGTATCTTCTCTTATCTATTTATTTTATTTTCCAACAATTCCCTATTTAATACTTAGATGTAACTCTAATATTTCATGTGTTGCGACTCTTGTTGTTGTGACTCATGTTGCTCCAACTCATGTTGCTCCAACTCTTGTTGCTACAACTCTGCACTCACATTACAACATTTAACTTTTTGGCTAACAATTTTTTTGTTTGCAATTCAGGTTAGTTTATTTTCTTTTCTTACAACTTCTGTTCATGATACAATGTGGTTTGATATCTACAAACTTGAGATTTGTTGCAACTCAATGCATGAGTCATCATATATCTGTCACATTAGTCAAGATATATTTCATGCTTGAACAAGTCACCTTTGATGCTTGTGTGATTTACTTTCTTGCAAGTGTGCTATTTACTTTCCTGCAAGTGTGACATTTACTTTCCTACAAAAGTATGTTTCCATTCATGCAAGTGTGGATTTGATTGCAAGAAGTGGTATGGTGTAAGTTAGTGACTTGATAAAACATATTTATATCTTTCCTTCTGGCATTCATTTAGACATACTACAAGTCATTGGCAATTACAACATCATACTTGAATATACAGTGCACAAAAATTCGTATGTTCAATACGATCTCATATTGATAATTAAATGTACAACTCTTCAATTACTTACTAAATTAATTTGGAAGCGATTGAAAATTATTTTATTTTTGGTGTCATTTCCGAGGACCTATCAAAAGTATAGTTATTTTTTTTCTTTTGTTTGGATTTTCATTGTAGTAGATTGAGTGATATGATTTCTAATCTGCAGATTGTAGAATGTCTTTCTAATCTTTTCTATGCATAGAGTTAGGGATCAACAAGGTAGATTCATTAATTTATCCAAAACCCCCCGTAAAACGAACAATGTAGGTCACTCTCAAGAGGGAAAGGAGCACAATAAGCCGAACTATTTTTCATTTACAACAAGTTTCCGTTCCAAAAAGAGACTTGATTCCTCTACTCAAGAATATGAGACTGTACAAGTTTCTATGCAAAAACAATTCTGTCTTTAGAATATTTGATCGGTGAACAATACTACTCTGAGGAGTTCGTCTTTCCAAAATCACCCTTAGAATTAGAAGACAACCCTCAGAGGAACATGGCACATGAAACTGTCAAGGAATAAACCTCAACCTTTAGATTCCCAATTATAATATCAAATGAAGAGACCAAAATGAAGAATATCCCTCATTCAATCTTGTCGAGTTTTCATGGCCTATCCAAAGAAGACCTCGGCACCTTCCTCTTTGAATTAAACAAGCTTTGCAGGAGTTATGATTACGTGTCATGTGCCCATAAATTGAAACTTTTCCCTGCCACACTCAAGAACGCTACATTACATTGGTTCATGGGCCTTGGTAGAGACAACATTTGTACATAGGATCAGATGATGCATAAATTCCTGGAGAAGTACCAATATTATTGTAAAGAAAAATAAAGGAGGAAGGAAGTATTTAGATGATCCGTATTTATGAGCGGAACGAAAGGAATAACATATTGAATACAATAACACATAGATACAAAGAACAACAACATATATCCAGTGAACAATAACTTCTATTGATCCGGATTATTTTCGAAACAAAATGAGAGCGGATATATAATAAAGAAATGTACAGAGATGTATTGGATATCCAACAATATAACATAAATATATCAGAGATGCAACCATAAACATAGAGATACAGTAATACACAATTTCTATTAATGAGCGAAAATGTGCAAAGACTGTAAAAATACAGAGTGAAAGACTCGTTAGAGTGGTGGAAACTTATCTCTGAGAAGAGATGTGACAGATACTCGCATTCAAAATAATATTCCCATTAAAATGAGGCTTCAAAGGCCTTTTTAACATAAGGAAAAATAAAAAACCCTAACCCCAGAATATGAAAATCCAAAAGGTTTGCGGGCCCCGATGGGGGTAGTTGATACGTCAACTTCCCGTGGGCATAACTTTTGCATACGATCTTCTTTTGGGGCACTTGATACACCGTTGGAAAGGTCTAATTGAGAATAACGATTTTCAACTAGCCTAGACTAGTGCCTTTAGCAATCACATGGGCCCAAAATCCCCAAAAAATGTTGTTTAGGGCCTCAAAACAACCCCAGAAGTTTGGAACCCGAAAAACTGCTAAAAAACTGCCAAGGTGGAAAACTATTTTTCGAGCTAGTGGAATAGGTGGGTGGCCACTGATATCCACCTAGATCATCTATTGAATAAATAAAATAGGCTGAAACTGTAAAACTGCATAACTTAAAAGAACTTGCTCGAATGGTGGTAACTATCTCTGAGAAGAGATGTGGCTTGCTACGTGCATCCGTCTGAGTAGAATGATTACAATGAGGCTCCAAAGTCCCTTTTAACATTACTCATGAATGAAAAAATCCTAATCCTAGGAGATGAAACACCAAAATTTATGTGGGCTCCGATGGGTAAGTTGGTATCTCAACTTCTTGGGGTCGTAAATTTTGCACACAACCTTTGTTTTAGGCACATGATAGTCGGTTGTAAAGGTATTCTCGAGAAGTAGACATTATGTCGCCAAACTCTGGATCCATCTACAGTTTGATTGTGGAAAGCCAAAAAAACATTGTTTAGGGCCACAAAACGACCCTGGAAGTACAGAAGATGTGTTGACATGAAAACTTCCAAAATAAGCCAGTTGGATTAGGTGGGCGGCCACCAGTCTCCACTTAGAAGATGTGTAGGGATTCAGACAACCCCAGAAATGTAGAACCCACAATTACAAAGAAGTACAAAAGAACGTGGTGAACTAAAATATATCAAGAGGAGCCAGTTGGAATAGGTGGGTGGCCACCAATATCCACCTAGATTAATATCCTCCCTCCTTAGGAAGCAATGGTATCAATTGCATTGAGTTCCCCCATAAGGCAAGGAAAATTATGCTGAATTTGGCCCCGAGTGAGCCATGTGCCTAGGCATACGAGCTACCCTATCTTGACAACATGATAAATATGAATCCTCTACTAGCGAGTGCCCTTCACCCGTGTGTCCACTATATGATCATTGGATGCATGTTCCATGAAGTCTGGGTGTATAAGCCTTGCTTTTTGATGGTGGGCTTGGCAATGGAACAAATAGTGCAAGATCTGATATACTTTCTTACGTCTTATCGAAGTTTTGGCCAATAAAAATGTTTCTGTAGAACGACCACATTTTTCTCCATGCCAAAATGTCCTGCCATTCGACTATAGTGAGCCTCCCAAATCATCTTTGCATGCTCGCTCGTGGGAACACAAAGGTGGCCCAGATGGCATAACAGTCCATCCTAGATGTAAAAATCGGTGACATTCGCTCCTGTACCCAAGAGCTGATAGGTGGTGGCAAATTTAGGGTCACGCTGATAAAGTTGGGGCCACTTAGATGCCTCATGCCCACAGGAATGGAGCACTGTGGTGAGTGCAACAACGAGAGGGTGACTAAAGTAGTCAACGACATGATTTGAGCTCCTTGTCTTATACTTGATGTTGATATGGAACTGTTGTAGGTATGTGGAATACTTTTGACGGCGATCGTTCTGCAACTTCCCATGTGTTTTTATGAACTACAGAGGCTTGTGATCAATGTGGATAATTGTCTCCTTTCCCAAAATGTAATGTTTCCATTGACAATCGACTTGTACAATGAAATACATTCTTTGTCATAGGTTGGGTATTTNGGAACAAGAAATAAGAACAAGAACATCTCCATGGTAGCCTCCATGGAATTTACAAGATAACCTGCCTGGAAAAAGGTCAACAACCAAGAGAATCTCCTAGAGAAAATTAATTTATCTTGTAAACAAGTGCATTATTAATATGAGCACTCACCTAATGGCAGTTGTCCCAACAAGAATCAAGTGTTACTAATCTAGCACTAATAATGGAAATAAATATTGCTACTCTGGTTACAACACATACTCAAACTGTAGCAATATAAGGAATATCAAACCTGATATGCAAACCTGGAGTGAGTTGTTCCTTTGAATATGTTGGATCTGAGATCCCTCTGGATCTACAATTGTTTCTTGGACAAAATATCCCTTCTCCTATGAACACCCTCAAGATAGTGATACAATTTAAACATATACAAGTACATACCTTCGACAAACAGCGGCAAGCAGTGGCACCATTCGGCAGCAGCGGCAAGCAACGACGAACCCTAAAACTTCAAAGTGCTCCAACTTGCAATCTAAAGGTAGTTGGAGATGCGTTAGGGTAAGGCGCACTAGGACAACCAAAATATTAGTCCCAATACTTCACAGAAACTTTCTTTGCAACTAGTGCTAGTACTGCAACTGGTGTGAAGGAACTGGCATGAAGGAACTAGCACTAGAAACCTAGGGTTTTATGAGGAAACCATAAAGGATCTTCCTTCCAGCGGATAGACAGTTATGAAGGAAAGTAGCTCTAATTCCATGTTGAAATTTTGGCATGCTCATTTAATCATAGACAATGTCACTTCATTGTCACCCAACCATAGGCATTCACATATGCCACCCCCAAGCACACTAACATTTACTTAGAATAATTCCAACAAGCATACTCCAAAACCAACAGATAAACCCTAGCCACAATATTGTGGCAGMAGCAGCRCAATAACCATACAAAGATAGCGTACATTATACCAAGATAAGCACAAGAGAAATACCAAAAGATTGTTGCACTATTCMTCTAGACTAGCRCCCCCTCTAGTTGTAGCTACTACTCCCAGACTTGTGCACCTCTTAGTTGCAAATGCGCTTCTTAGACCTATGCACTTCTGAGTGAGTGTGTACAAATGAACTASGCAACTGCCTATTTATACTAGATTGTCCATTTGACTGGGGTCGACTTCTTCTTCTGGATGTGTCTTTTACTTTAATATTCATTCTCTTTGGGTTRACTTCTCTCCTAGGGTTTCTAACATCTTTTTAGTGGTTCACYTGCTTCTGGAATATTCTATGCATCTAAGAAAGGTCATCTAAGAAGGAAATATCCTCCCRCAGCTACCAAAACATCAACAACTAATACACTTCTCTATAAAATGCATTCATGAGTTTTGACAAATGAAATAATGACAARAGCATACACTAGTTGCAACAAAATTRGATATTTGAATTCTTTAGGACTAGCATGCTTACCRATCTTCCAAGATTTTACTTTATARTTATATCAAACAATTTAAACCTTGATACACAACATTGTTGTTTCTTGCATTCCTACTAACTTCATCAATGTAATCTCTAATGGATGAAGAATAATAGAGTATGTTTGTAGAGTCAACACCATTTGAAATTGGAAAATCAACATATGTTAAAACATGTTCACCGTTTGAAATTAGAGAATCAACATATGTTAAAACATGTTCACTATACAAAGTCTCATCACATTACTTGTTATGCATTTCAAATGTGAGCTTTGTGTCCTTTTGGAACAGCTCAAAGAGAAAATGACATTCCACTTGTTCCAACACCGTCATAATCCCCATTACCATAGGATTTATATTATATCTAATAGTAATAGGACTAACCATTGATTTAACATTGTCAAAATCTCTAGTAGCGACAATGCTTGTTCAAGTGTGACATTTTCATTACCTTTAGGATACTAGATTTCAATCTTGATGCGGTATCCCTATAACCGCCTCATTCTAAACCCACCCATCTCTACATTTCCCTTATTTTTTCCATGAGAAGCTCAATTTTAGTGAAGGATGTAAGTTAGTAGGTAAACTTGGGGTTTTCCACGTGTTTTGTGGTTATTGTGAATGATTATATTAATATTATCCTTAAAAGAAATTATATAGGATTAAGTTGGCTAGTGGTAATGTTTTTGTTCATGTGTCTAATGTTTGGTGCTTTAATAGTCAACTAACATGTTTGGTTCTTTTTTAATAGTCAACTAACTCCATGTTGGCAATGGGTTCTTCACTCTATTTATGTGGGGAGTTCATCTTAACTCATATACTTGACATAATAATAATCACACCAATGTTTTAGAAGTATTTTCTACCTATCCTTATGGACATTTTACTATAATTGTTTTGTACATTAAGGTAATGCTATAACATTCATATACACTTGATTGTGTCTATGTATATATGATTGTATGTATGTTTCTCTTTCATGTTCTTTTCATTATACTAATGATATTATCATGTTATGTATGATCTAAAAATAATTATCCATGTTATATTATATTAGGAATTGGGCATTTTACTATAATTGTTTTGTACATTAAGGTCATGCTATAACATTCATATACACTTGATTGTGTCTATGTATATACGATTGTATGTATGTTTCTCTTTCATGTTCTTTTCATTATCCTAATGATATTATCATGTTATGTATGATCTAAAAATAATTATCCATGTTATATTATATTAGGAATTGGGTTGTACATCATAAAATATTGTAAGATTTGATGTTAATATGGCTATAACATTATTAAACCCTAATATGTGATATTACACATCATGATTAAGCTCCAAGTTTTATATAGGGGTAGTGAAATGGTCAACAAAGATTCATTGCAAAAAACGGTTATATTGGTAAATGTCACAAGGTTAAGAGATACTAGCATGTGACCATA
This sequence comes from Picea sitchensis, assembly GCA_010110895.2. Classification (NCBI taxonomy): domain Eukaryota; kingdom Viridiplantae; phylum Streptophyta; class Pinopsida; order Pinales; family Pinaceae; genus Picea; species Picea sitchensis. The sequence continues at coordinate 121,065 of SNQJ01S0015343.1, forward strand.
AGTTAAGGGGCTTATTCCTTGATTTTTTCTTAAATTAGGTTTTAGGGTTTGTACCTTAATTATATGCTTTCTTCCTAATTTGATTTTTTGTGTGGCTATGCATGATTCTCTAGCCTAATTATGTATTTAGTTGTTAAGGGAGAAATCTCTTTAAATAAATATATTGGATTGTAATCTTCAAAGGGAAAAAGGATAAAAATATATCTTAGGCCTTCAAATTTTATTGTTGGTGAAGTCTAGTAGATGATTAGTTGTTTGTTGTGTTGACAACTGCAATATGTAGTAGATGATTAGTTGTTTGTTGTGTTGACAACTACAATATGTTGTCTCTCAGCAGAGCAGCTAGGCTTCTTGCGGGGTAGACGAATACAGGACGCAATTGGAGCTGCCCACGAATGCATCCACAGCATTAAAAATAAAAACCAAAAGGCTCTGGTTATGAAATTGGATCTCAAACAAGCCTTTGATTGTACTGATTGGGATTTTTTGAGATTAATTCTCCACTTGGTGGGCTTTGGTGAATCTTTCATTACTTGGATTATGTCCTGTGTCTCTAGTTCTTCCTTTGTTGTTTTGATTAATGGCGAGGCCTCCAGTTTCTTTAAAAGTGAGAGGGGGCTCCGCCAGGGATGCCCACTCTCCCCCTATCTCTTCATTTTGATTATGGAAGGGCTCAGCCTTCTTCTCACTAAAAATTTTGAGGAGCACCATATCTCCGGCATTAAAGTCTCAAAGCTCGTTAACTTGGTTCATCTCTTGTTTGTTGATGACGTTTTACTATTGTCTAAAGCGGATTTACCTGAGTGCCTGGTAATTCTTGAGGTGCTTCAACTTTTCTGTTCTGCTTCCGGTTTATCCATCAACTACTCCAAATCATCTGTCCACTATTGGGGTATTTCGGAGGCTGAACTTGTCACGCTCAAGGGCTCAGTCCCTTTTACTTTTGTTCACCTGAGTGAAGGATTCAGGTACCTCGGTTTCCAGCTAAGATTAGGTGCCTCATCGCCGGAAGATTGGAAATGGCTGGTGGCACGATTTGAAAGTAGGATTCACTTCTGGTGTAACAAATGGTTGTCCCTGGGGGGACGTTTCATCTTGGTAAAGTCCATTCTGGAAAGTCTCCCGGTTTTCTGGATGTCTCTGGAAAAAATCCCCAACAAGATTGTTACAATTCTTCGGAGACTTATTTATAATTTTCTGTGGAATTGTAGTCCTGGCCATTCTCGTTTTCATCTGTGCAACTGGGAAGCCCTATCCAAGCCTCGTAGATTTGGGGGTTGGGGGCTTATGGATTTGTCTACTTTCAACACGGCCCTACTGGCCAATTCTTTATGGAGAGCGGTCACTGTTGATTCGATCTGGCACCGGGTAATTGTTGATAAGTACTTAGGCGCTCTGCCGCTTGTCCATTGGATTCGCAAGCCTTTTTTTCTGCAGAGGAATGTCTCCCACTTCTGGAAGGGTATGGTGACCTCCTTACCAGTCATCCTTCACTGGTTAGTGTGGAAGCCGGGAGCTGGCACTGAAATCCGTATTGGAGTCGACAACATAATGGGTCTGGGAGATAGGTCTCTCCTCTCGGACGAGTTGAGGACGCAGCTCCAGTTTCTTAACATCACACTTCTTTCACAGGTGAATATACAGTCGAACAGCAGCTCTCTCCCTGACCGCTGGATGAACAGTGGAGATCTTCGGTTATGTCAGCCGATAGCATCAGAATGGGACCTTTTTATTAAAGCACTCAAAGGTTCGGGTATCTCTCTCTCTGCGAGTCCCGATTCTCTTAGGTGGGCCGGTGGAGACGCCACGGGGATCACCTCTGTCAAGAACTTTTATATTGCGCTTCACAACCAGCGTTTGGTAACTGTGGATAGATCATGGTTCTCCCTCCTCTGGCGATGGGACATTCCTTTAAAATTAAAGCTTTTTATATGGCTCGCAGGGAAGGTAAAGTCACTTACCTGGGACGCGTTACAACGGAGGGGCTGGAAGGGGTCGGGGATATGTCCCCTCTGTCGCAGGGATGTTGAAGATATTCATCACTTATTGGTATTTTGTTCTTTTACTCGCGCTGTTTGGTCACTGGTGCTCTTTCAATTTCCACGGCATTATTCCTGGAATGGCTCCACACTATCTCACTGTTTCTCCCTTTGGCTGGCACAAGCTACAGCCCCGAAGTATTTACCAGTTTTTGTTTGCTGGTACATCTGGAATGCTCGAAATCGAGCTATTTTCGATTCATGTCTTCCTTCGCTGAATGGAGTATTTTACAAAATCGTGTCATCTTTCCACTGGAAGCAGTCTTCGTTAAAGACTCAAATACTCAAATCCTATGATTTCACTCAAAAGGAAGGATACACTGTGGCATGCTTTGATGGTGTTGCCCAGGTAAGTGGAGAAAGCTGCGGGGCAGGGGGTTTCTTTAAATTTCATCCGTCATGGTGTACCTGGTGGTTTCTAAACTGCGGCATCGGCACTAACACAAAGGCCGAGCTATTGGGTTTATGGGCCTCCCTCTATCTTGCTTCCTGCTGGTCCATTAGTCACCTGCATGTTCTCGGGGACTCGCGAGTTATCATTGATTGGATCTCAAAAAAGTCCAAGTTACATTCGGTCCACATTGATAGCTGGAAGGATAGAGTGATGGGGCTGTCAAATCTCTTCGTGGACATCTCCTTTCACCACATTCCCAGATCGCTTAATCGAGAGGAGGATGCACTCTCGAAAAGAGCTCTTAAAGAAGAAGTGGGTAGACTCTCGGTTTTCCATAGTGATAGTGGGAGAAAGAGACCTATCTCCTCGATAAATGTCTTTGAATGAGAAGGGTTGTTCTCCTTCTTTTAGTGTTGGTTGGTGTATTGGGGTGATATTTAGTGCGGCTTCCCGTTGGTGGTTAGCTTGTGGGGGGCCTCTTTGTTGTTGCGTCACTTTCATGGTATTGATCGTCGGTCGTTTGATTGTGTAAAGAAATTTATACCTAATATAAATTTGAGTAATTTTCTCTTGGAAAAAATGTTGCAACCAATGTTTGGCTACCAACATGATTAAGCTCTATGGTTTGGTCCCCATGGATAATTATATATGGTTTCCCTTCATTCTAATATCATTAACTATTTGCTTGTAGCTAATACAAAGAATCTATATAATGCTAATAATACACTACTCATTGTTACATATTTGCTATACAATCTATAGGTCACATATATGTTATATACTATGTTTTTCATCTTCAAAAAATAGTTAATTTGTTTTTCCCTTGATAAAGAACAATCATTGATTTTTGTTTATGTAATCATAAGATATGAGATAAATGCATTGTGCATGTTGTGAGTGTGTATCTGTTAACTTGTATGGACGTTTCAAAAACTCCTTACACAGTTTATTTCCAAAATTATAAACAACACAACTTGTATATCGTTAGAGCGTGTATTAAAATAGATCTATCTTTAATAAAACTAGAGTACAATCCTATATATTTGTGGGTATCATTTTTTTCAATGCTCGTCTCTCTATGTAATGTTTTTTCCATAAATTTTCTTTTAATTGTGTTAGACATTTTGTTTTGTCATATTTCTTTAAATTAACAAATAGCATATGCTTTTCATATTTGTGTTCTTCCCTCAAATGTATCAATATGCAAATGCAATTTAGGAGAATGGATTTGAATTATTTTTCCTTTATGGGATGGTGGTTATCATCTAAATGATTCACAGTGGTAATTCATGAAGTTTTGCTGCATTCTATGTTTTCATTGTTCTTATTGTCCTACTTATAATGATTTTTATCATAAGAGAATCAAATTTTCCTATTCGCTTAATTAACAACTATCTCTTTCTTAAAACTAAGTGACCCACCACCTAATAGGTTTAGTTCCTAACA
>SNQJ01S0015344.1:83672-110238 GCA_010110895.2 Picea sitchensis
GACTCCCACACAGATTGATTCATCTCTCCCGCTCATGGGTAATCATGAATTCTCATGCTTATAGCGGCCTGTTGAGGCGCCTCTCCAGTCCTGCTCTCCTGCTCTGCTCTTCCGTCAAGCACAGTTGCCTTCGCAACTCTGAACTCCTCCCTCTCTCCTCCTCCTTCGACAACCCTCTGCATTTTCTCTGCACCTTCCTTGCCCACAACACCACCATGTGTCGTAGGTCCAGAGACCCTTGCACTTGCCCAGCCTGCACCTTGGAAGATATGTGGGATCAATTTCAAGGTTTGCAGGTCGAGTGCAAGCAAATGGAGGATCGCTCGGACTCCAGACACAGGGACTTGCAGCAAGAAAATCGAGCAATTTGAGATAATGTGGTTGAGGTTCAAAATCAAATGCAGAGACTAGAGCTTAGGCATAACCAGGAACTAGCTATTGTGCTCAAGGGAGTCAACTGTAACATGAGGTAGATCAGAGAACTCAATCAACATCTAGGAAACCCCCAGCGGCATGCCCGCTCAACAGTCACGGATGAATCTTGGATCCCCTCCTCCATTCATTCGGTGGCCAGCAATGACCAGCATGTTCCAATGGCCCCAGGATTTAGGGACTGCGTCTGGGAAGGATAAAATCAAGCACAACAACAAGGGAAAGCGGCCCAAGTAGAGGAGAACCATGCGCCATATTATGACGATCCAGGCCCTTCCCACCCTTAGTCCAAGTTCTCCATGAATTGCAAATTTCAGTTTTTTCTACATAGTTTCATAGCCATATTCACATGGAAAGTTTGTAATGCATATAGCACAATGGACATTCTCAACTCTGACATAAAAAAGCCTGTCTGTAATCATGGCACTAGCAGAGGGATAGAGCCACAACCAACTCTTTTTTGTAATCTGGGCAACTTTTGATAATATACAAAATATCCATTTCTGTTTAAAAAAAACCTTCATTGAGATTGAAATTAAAAACTATCTTATAAAGATTCACTTAAATTTTGTGATAGTATGGCCTATTGAAAACTATAAAACTGCCTTGACTATCCGTGGCCTATTGAAAATTGTCCCATGTTGGCATATTGAAACTACCACCTATCCTTATCCTTCTCCAAAGGTTTGATGCCTCAAGAGAAGCATTACTACAACTTGTGGTCTTCATCCAACCTCCTCTTGGTCCACCGTGTAACCTCTTTTACATAGGCCTTGCTTCAAATTTCATTAGAGTTTGGTTCTCTTTGAGTTAACCCTACATCATCCATGGGTGATTGTGGATCAATGTATAATTGTTCGACCAATTTGGGAATATATTATCAACATATTCCATGCATTAGAAAATGCCATCAAATACCTAAATGAAACCCTTACTTTGGCTCCAACTAGAGAATTTTCATGGTTTTTGCAAATGGAAACAGATATATCATGAATTTTATTGATGATTACCCCAGAATGTGTGGGTGTACTTGTTGAAAGATAAATCACAAGCTCTTAAAACTTTTAAAAATTTTCATGTATGGATTCAAAATGAAGCTCGGTCTCGTATTGGCTCTCTTCGCATTGATAATGGAAGAGAATATACATCTAATGAATTTGAAAGCTACCTTCGCCAACATGGGATGAAACGTCAAACCATAGTTCCATATAATCCCCAATAGAACGGTGTGGTTGAATAGATGAACAAGACACTCCTAAATCTGGTTCGTTCTATGATGTTTTTCAAGAATGTTAAATTAATGTTTTGGGATAATGTGGTTCTATTTGCAGTTTATTTCAAAAACATGTGTCCATCTCATGCTTTTAAAAACAAGACTCCATATGAAATGTGGTATGGCCACATTCCTAATGTTTTTATCTTTGAATAAAAGGAGCACGTCAAGGATGTAATAAGTGGATGTTCAAGTTTAAAAAGTCAAAATTTGTTTTACATCATCACAATTTTGTTTTATCCCATATTTTAGGTCAAAATTGAAGATGAGTGAGTAAATAGTAATTCTATATTTTTGACCCCTTTTCTACAATAACTTAATCTACATTATGAATGGGAATATGTAATGAATGCAATTTTATCTCTTTATTTGAACCTTGAGGGCATGGACATAGGCCTCATAATAGGCTCTTGCAGATTTGAACATACAATATTCTTCTCCATTCTAGGGCTCAATTATCTCATGCCCACCCATTAGTGATCTCCCACCTATAATATTTCTTTCACTAAGTTTTTTTGGATCCCAATCATTAGGATACATAGAGAAAGGGATTGTTCATAAAAAAATTTAACTTCTTGCAATTGACTTGGGAAACACTTTCTACATTAAATGAAACACCATAATTAACACCACCATGGCCAACACTCATGTCAACATATCTAACAGACTCATATACTTGGTTATCACATAGGCGTTTTTGCTTATGTAGCTTAGAATTACTTCTCAGTTTCTGGAGGGCTTCTTTGTAAGGTGTCAACAAGTCCTCTTTAAGAAGCCAAAATGGGGTATTAAGCTAACTAGATGCATCTAGATAAGGTTCATGCACCTCGTTTATAGGATTGTAATTATCACTGCATGCATTTTTAGATGGTAAAAGTTCATCAACCGAAGGGATGATTTGAGTTTCTCTAAATCGTTTTTTCTATAACAAAGGTATGAAGAAGCAACTCATACATTTGGCAATACATACAACTAATTAAAACTATGATCAATAATATACACACAAGTGGCCACTTTTTAGTGCATCATTAATGTTATAATTACAAGAATGTATTAGAGGTAGCTGATCTAACCTCCGTTGAGAGAGAAATAGATTGGAAGCAATCTGATAAGAAAAAAGGTTTTGTAGAGAAGTAAGTCTACCTGGATTTTCAAGTCGTACCAAAGAAAGATTTGAAATTAATGTTTATTTTCTTAGAAGACCATTCTACACTTGATTAATATTAATAACCCACAATTACCATACTCCAAAGCTTATGCGATGATTATTATAATAAAAAGCTCAATGGAATTGGACATTGTTCCCTTAGTTATAGTGTTGCTCCTGTTAATATCCATTCCAAAAGAATTATTTCAATGCACGTGTAAATTAAAATTAGTACAAGATAAATTTTTAAGAAAGTTACACATGTATATTATATTTTGAAATATGCATACCTCATGAATGGGAAATGTATCATTTAAAATTATATAAATGATACTTTAACTTCTACTCATGTGATCATATATTTTTGTATCCTTGTAATTTCCATCCAATCACACATGTTCCATAAATCACATAGGGTCATATAAAGTTGTATTTGTTGATCCATACATCAAATATATTCAATCCTTCACCTTGAAAGGCCTATAAAATATAAAATTTGAATAGTTAAAATCAAAATTATACATAACTATGTTGAATAGTTTTGCAAAATAATCTAAATACCTACCAATTTTCTAAAGTGTGGCCCTTTTCTGGACAACTTGGCATGTTACTATATACTTATTTTTCCCTTTCGAGACTTATCAATAAAAGACCCATCAACCCATTTTTTGTTTGACAAATTTTGATCAACCAATTTTTTATTTGACATATTTTGTTGTTTGCATATTTTTGTAATCATGCTTTGTGGCACATCAAATTTTAGAAGATTAGCTATACTGTATTGAAATCAAGAGTGAGATAAATGATATTTGTTTTCATTTAAAATTTCTTATTAAAGAGACATTGTACCTTTCCATCCATGACATATAAATGCACATTATCATTTTCTATTTCTTTTTCTTGTTTTATTTTGATGGTTTTTGCAAACGGAAACAGATATATCATGAATTTTATTGATGATTACACCAGAATGTGTGGGTGTACTTGCTGAAAGATAAATCACAAGCTCTTAAAACTTTTAAAAATTTTCATATATGGATTCAAAATGAAGTTCGGTCTTGTATTGGCTCTCTTCGCACTAATAATGGAAGAGAATATACATCTAATGAATTTGAAAGCTACCTTCACGAACATGGGATGAAACATCAAACCATAGTTCCATATAATCCCCAATAGACCGGTGTGGTTGAACGGATGAACAAGACACTCCTAAATATGGTTCGTTCCATGATTTTTTTCAAGAATGTTAAATTAATGTTTTGGGATAATGTAGTTCTATTTGCAGTTTATTTCAAAAACATGTGTCCATCTCATGCTTTTAAAAACAAGACTCCATATGAAATGTGATATGGCCACATTCCTAATGATTTTATCTTTGAGTAAAAGGAGCATGTCAATGATGTAATAAGTGGAGGTTCGTAACATTATGTTTAGATATATTTTCTTTTCACTTTACTTTATAAAATATTATGAATTTGTTCAAGCTAAAAAAGTATGTCTCGGAGGAGCATCACATCATCAAAATTTTGTTTTACCCCATATTTTAGGTCAAAATTGAAGATGAGTGAGTATATAGTAATTCCATATTTTTGACCCCTTTTCTACAATAACCTAATCTACATTTTCAATGGGAATATGTAATGAAAGAAAATTTCTCTTTATTCGAACCTTGAGGGCATGGACATAGGCCTCATAATAGGCTCTTGCAGATTTGAACATACAATATTCTTCCCCATTCTGGAGCTCAATTATCTCATGCCCATCCATTGGTGATATCACACCTATATTATTTCTTTCACTAAGTTTTTTTTATCCCAATCATTAGGATACGTAGAGAAAGGGATTGTTCAAAAAAAAAATTAACTTCTTGCAATTGACTTGGGAAACACTTTCTACATTAAATGAAACACCATAATTAACACCACCATGGCCAACACTCATGTCAACATATTTAACAGACTCATATACTTGGATATCACATAAGTGTTTTTGCTTATGTAGCTTAGAATTACTTCTCAGTTTCTGGAGGGCTTCTATGTAAGGTGTCAACAAGTCCTCTTTAAGAAGTCAAAATGGGGTATTAAGCTAACTAGATGCATATAGATAAGGTTCATGCACCTCGTTGATAGGAGTGTAATTATCATTGCGTGCATTTTTAGATGGTAAAATTTCATCAACCGAAGGGATGATTTGGGTTTCTCTAAATCATTTTTCCTATAACAAAAGGATGAAGAATCAACTCATACATTTGGCAATACGTAGAACTAATTAAAACTATGATCAATAATATACACACAAGTGACCACTTTTTAGCGTATCATTAATGTTATAATTACAAGAATGTATTAAAGCTAGCTGACCCAACCTCTGTTGGAGGTTCTTTCATCTAAATTGAGAGAAAAATAGATTGGAAGCAATCTGACAAGGCAAAAGATTTTGTAGAGAAGTAAGTCTACTTGGATTTTCAAATCGTACCAAACCAATATTTGAAATTAATGTTTATTTTCTTAAAAGACCATTCTACACTTGATTAATATTAATAACCCACAATTACCATACTCCAGAGCATATGCGATGATTATTATAATTTAAAGCTCAATGGAATTGGACATTGTTCTCTTAGTTATAGTGTTGATCCTCTTAATATCCATTCCAAAAGAATTATTTCAATGCACATGTAAATTAAACTTAGAATAAGATAAAATTTTAAGCAAGTTACACATGTATGTTATATTTTGAAACATGCATACCTCATGAGTGGGAAACATATCATTTGAAATGGAATTGGACATTGTTCTCTTAGTTATAGTGTTGCTCCTCTTAATATTCATTCCAAACAAATTATTTCAATGCACATGTAAATTAAACTTAGTATAAGATAAATTTTTAAGCAAGTAACACACGTATGTTATATTTTGAAACATGCATACCTCATGAGTAGGAAACATATCATCTGAAATTATATAAATGATACTTTAACTTCTACTCATATGATCATATATCCTTGTAACTTCCATCCAGTCACATACATGTTCCATAAATCACACAAGGTAATATAAAGTTGTCTTTGTCGATCCATACATCAAATATATTCAAGCCTTCACCTTGAAAGGCCTGCAAAATATAAAATTTGAATAATTAAAATCAAAATTAAACACAACTATGTTGAATAGTTTTGCAAAATAATTTAAATACTTACCAATTTAAAAAAATTTAAAGTGTGGCCCTTTCCTGGACAACTTGTTATGTTGCTCTATACTCATTTCTCCCTTGCTTTCAAGATTTGATCAATAAAAGGGCCATCAACCTAATTTTTGTTTGACAATTTTTGATCAACCAATTTTTTTTTTGACATATTTTGTTTGCATATTTTTGTAATCAAGCTTTGTGGCACATCAAATTTTAGAAGATCGGCTATACAGTATTGAAATCAAGAGTGAGCTAAATGATATATATTTTTTTATTTAAAATTTCTTATTAAACAAACATTGTACGTTGCCACCCATGACATATACATGCACATTATCATTTTCTATTTTTTTTTCTTGTTTTATTTTGATCAAGAGTTTGATTATTTTGTTAAAAGACACCATAATAGTTCCTCTAATTATTGTTCTCAAATTTGTGACAAATAATAAATCCAACTTTGCCACTTTTTCTTCATTAACTGTTTTAAATTGCAAATTTGGTGGGGCACTAACACATTAGAGTAAACATTACATTTTTGTTAAATAAAAAGTATGTGTCTTTCTCTTTATGACTGCTCTTTTACTTTTAATAGCTCTTAGTATCTTTTCAACATCATCAATTTTGTAGGACTTGTCTTTAAGGTTTTGAAAGAATAATTAGCAATATCATTTTCTAAATCTCTTAAATAAACTCTTCTTAGAAATATGCCCGACATTTAGGAATGCCCCAACCTCTATAGGAATATGCCTCTTGCAATTTCGTCTCCACAAGATTCCCAGAAATAAACACAATACAACAGTGATTGTAATTGCAATAATAGTTATGATAAGTCTTTTTAGATGTGAAACACTTTTCTGTTTGTAAGAAGAGCATGGTGATAGACTTACCCAAGGTCCACTGAGACCAGGATTTCCCATAAATGTTGAGGCACCAAGCTTTTCGAAAACTCCATCTTTTGGGACTTATCCTAATAAGTTGTTCAAAGAGAAATTCAATTCCTTTAGCATTTTGAGATTTTCCAATGACATGGGTATTCCACCTGACAAATTGTTGGGGGATAAATCCATGACCTTAAGACTTTGAAGGTCACCAAGTGACACTGGAATTGCACCTTCAAGTGCATTGCAAGAAATATTCATGTATTCTAGTTCTTTGCAACTTCCGAACCCACTTGGAATATTGCCACCTAACCGATTCGCATAAATATCTATAGCTTGCAACATAGTCATCTTGCTTAGTTCCAAAGGTGTGGGACATTCTAATAAATTGTTTGAAATGTTAAAATAGAAAGCTAAATTTGCAAGAGATGCCACCTCTAGAGGTATGCCACCTTTGAGCCTGTTGTATGATAGGTCTAGCAGTAGTAAGTTCACACATTTCCCTAGATTTGCAGGTATTTTCCCAGATAACTGATTCTTATAAAGATATAGATATCTTAGTTGTTGAAGGTGGGAAATAGAATCAGGGATCCTTCCAAAGAGATTATTTTCCTCCATAGCTAGTAACCCTAATCTTTTGAGTTTCCCAATTTCCATTGGGGTGTTTCCTTGTAAACTTGATGTAAACGCACTACTTGTTTGGATTTGGATGTTTCCTTGTAAGTTTGATGTAAATGCACTACTTGGAGTCATCCCTTCGTATCATAAACTTGATGTAAATGCACTACTTGTTTGGAGTTGGATCCTGTGTAGGTCATGGTTTCACATTGAGTTTTGATTTTCTCTTAGTTATAAGGTTATATTTTAAGTGATAAGTGTTCTTTGTGTTTTAAATGGGATTACTTAGACCGATATGTCCAAGAACCCAATTCCATTAACTTTGGCTCGCCTGAATCCCATCATATTTGACTAGATAGGAATACATTTAGCTAATAGTTTAAGTAAAATTAAATCCTTAACCTAGGAAAAAAAAGAAAATGTTATTGTTAAAAAAAATCTCCTACTCGCACTAAAAGAGTTGTGATAGTTTAATAATAATAATTGAGTGGGGTGATTATTAACTTCTCTTGCACTTGAGTTTTAAAAATTTCGCACTAGAAAAGAAAAAAGTTGTGATAGTTTAATAATAATAATTGAGTGAGGAGTGATTATTAACTCCTCTTGCACTTGAGTTTATCATATAATTTCATTGAGATTGAAATTAAAAATTATTTTATTAAGGTTGGCTTAAATTTATTGATTTAGTTTAACATATAACTTCATTGAGATTGAAATTAAAAACTATCTTATAAAGATTCACTTAAATTTTGTGATAGTATGGCTTATTGAAAACTATAAAACTACGTTGCCTATCTGTGGCCTATTGAAAATTGTCCCAAGTTTGCATATTGGAACTACCACCTATCCTTATCCTTTTCCAAAGCTTTGATGCCTCAAGAGAAGCATTACTACAACTTGCGGTCTTCATCCAACCTCCTCTTGGTCTATTGTGTAACTTCTTTTACATAGGCCTTGCTTCAAATTTCATTAGAGTTTGGTTCTCTTTGAGTTAATCCTACGTCATCCATGGTTGATTGTGGATCAATGTATAATTGTTCGACCAATTTGGAACATATTATCAACATATTCCATGCATTGCAGTCACAGTAAAAAATGCCATCAAATACCTAAATGAAAACCTTACTTTGGCTCCAACTAGAGAATTTTCATGGTTTTTGCAAATGGAAATGGATATATCATGAATTTGATTGATGATTACACTAGAATGTGTGGGTGTACTTGCTGGAAGATAAATCACAAGCTTTTAAAACTTTTAAAAATTTTCATGTATGTATTCAAAATTAAGCTCGGTCTCGTATTGGCTCTCTTCGCACTGATAATGGAAGAGAATATACATCTAATGAATTTGAAAGCTACCTTCGCCAACATGGGATGAAACGTCAAACCATAGTTCCATGTAATCCCCAATAGAACGGTGTGGTTGAACAGATGAACAAGACACTCCTAAATATGGCTCGTTCCACGATGTTTTTCAAGAATGTTAAATTAATGTTTTGGGATAATGTAGTTCTATTTGCAATTTATTTCAAAAAGATGTGTCCATCTCAGGCTTTTAAAAACAAGACTCCATATGAAATGTGGTATGGTCCTAATGATTTTATCTTTGAGTAAAAGGATCATGTCAAGGATGTAATAAAGTATGTCTGGGAGGAGCATCACATCATCACAATTTTGTTTTACCCCATATTTTAGGTCAAAATTGAAGATGAGTGAGTATATAGTAATTCCATATTTTTGACCCCTTTTCTACAATAACCTAATCTACATTATCAATGGGAATATGTAATGAATGAAATTTCATCTCTTTATTTGAACCTTGAGGGCATGGACATAGGCCTCATAATAGGATTTTGCAGATTTGAACATACAATATTTTTCTCCATTATGGGGCTCAATTAGCTCATGCCCATCCATTGGTGATCTCACACCTAGAATATTTCTTTCACTAAGTTTCTTTGGATCCCAATCATTGGGATACATAGAGAAAGGGATTGTTCATAAAAAAAATTAACTTCTTGCAATTGACTTGGGAAACACTTTCTACATTAAATGAAACACCATAATTAACACCACCATGGCCAACACTCATGTCAACATATCTAACCGACTCATATACTTGGATATCACATAAGCGTTTTTGCTTATGTAGCTTAGAATTACTTCTCAGTTTCTGGAGGGCTTCTCTGTAAGGTGTCAACAACTCCTCTTTAAGAAGCCAAAATGGGGTATTAAGATAACTAGATGCATCTAGATAAGGTTCATGCACCTCATTTATAGGAGTGTAATTATCATTGTGTGCACTTTTAGATGGTAAAAGTTCATCAACCGAAGGGATGATTTGGATTTCTCTAAATCCTTTTTCCTATAACAAAAGGATGAAGAATCAACTCATACATTTGGAAATACATACAACTAATTAAAACCGTGATCAATAATATACACACAAGTGGCCACTTTTTAGTGCATCATTAATGTTATAATTACAAGAATGTATTAGAGATAGTTGATCCAACCTCTTTTGGAGGTTATTTCATCTAAATTCAGAGAAAAATAGATTGGAAGCAATCTGATAAGGCAAAAGGTGTTGTAGAGAAGTAAGTCTACTTGGATTTTCAAATTGTACCAGACCAAGATTTGAAATTAATGTTTGTTTTCTTAGAATACGATTCTACACTTGATTAATATTAATAACTTGCAATTACCATACTCTAGAGCATATGCAATAATTATTATAATTTAAATCTCAATGGAATTGGACATTGTTCCCTTAGTGATAGTGTTTCTCCTCTTAATATCCATTCCAAAAGAATTATTTCAATGCACATGTAAATTAAACTAAGTACAAGATAAATTCTTAAGCAAGTTACACATGTATATTATATTTTGAAATATGCATTTGTATCATTTGAAATTATATAAATGATACTTTAACTTCTACTCATATGATCATATATTTTTGTATCCTTGCAATTTCCATCCAATCACACATGTTCCATAAATCACGCAGGGTCATATAAAGTTGTCTTTGTTGATCTGTACATCAAATATATTCAAGCCTTCACCTTGAAAGGTCTGCAAAATATAAAATTTGAATAATTAAAATCAAAATTAAACATAACTATGTTGAATAGTTTTGTAAAATAATTTAAATGCCTACCAATTTTCTAAAGTGTGGCCCTTTCCTAGACAACTTGGCATGTTGCTATATACTCATTTCTCCCTTGCTTTCAAGAGTTATCAATAAAAGGGCCATCAACCCATTTTTTGTTTGACAGATTTTGTTGTTTGCATATTTTTGTAATCATGCTTTGTGGCACATCAAATTTTAGAAGATCGACTATACGATATTGAAATACAGAGTGAGCTAAATGATATTTGTTTTGATTTAAAATTTCTTATTAAACAGAGATTGTACATTGTCATCCATGACATATAAATGCACATTATCATTTTCTATTTCTTTTTCTTGTTTTATTTTGATCAGGAGTTTGATTATTTTGTTAAAAGACACCATAATAGTTCCTCTAATTGTTGTTCTCAAATTTGTGACAAATAATAAATCCAACTTTGCCACTTTTTCTTCACTAACTGTTTTGAATTGCAAATTTGGTGGGGCACTAACAAATTAGAGAAAACATTACATTTTTGTCAAATAAAAAATATGTGTCTTTCTCTTTATGATTGCTCTTTTACTTTTAATAGCTCTTAGTATATTTTCAACATCATCGTTTTGGTTGGACTTGTCTTTAATGTTTCGAAAGAATAATTAGCAATATCGTTTTCTAAATCTCTTAAATAAACTCTTCTTAGAAATGTGAGGCTATTTTCATGATTAATATTTGTAATCTAATTCATCATGTACATATGATGTAATACTAAAGATGTAGATTTTGTAAAAAATAATTTCTCAATACTGCTAACACCTAATTTTATCTCACTTGTTTTGGTTTGGCTTGATTGATTTGAATTTTCATAAGATGGAAAAACCCAATTAGATTTTTCACAGGAGAAATAATCATTGGAATTGTCTCTTTTCATTACATCGAGATGATAATTAATAGCTAGAAGATTAGTTTGCAGTGTGAAACAACATCCTTAATATCCTTGAATTGGACGGGTAAAATAACATCATTATGCACATTTGTGGTATTGAACATGCCAATGGGGATAATGTTGGTGCCATCCACTTGATAACATATAAATTAGTGTCGAAGTTGGTCGGCTTGTCTAATTGAACAAACCACTCATATTTGAATTATCAAATATTATGTTTCATTGAAAAGGTATAACTATTTAACAAGAGGAAGATAACAAACAACTAAATCAATAATATGAGAAAGTGTTGATCGACCCTTCCAATTTCTTCCCATAGTGATGAACTCATTAATGAGTTGAAGAGAAAAATGTCATGAAAAATTTATATGGAGAAGGATCGAGCGATCCTTCCACACACTGGCTTTAGCTAAAAGATTTTTTGAGTAAGAGAAAAAGATTAACTAAAAACTATATTGGGAAGCGTCAATTGACCCTTCTACATGCTTTCCCTTAATGAAAACAAATTATTCAATTAATGAAAACTAAGAATTATATTAGGAAGCATCAGACGATCCTTCCATGATCTTTCTCCAATTTAAAATAGTTAAATCAATTGAACATATGAATTCATTGAAAAATATATTGGGAAGGGTTGATCGACCCTTCCACATTCTTTTATTAATTAAAAACAATTAAAGGACTAGGAGAGAAGTATTAACTAGATATTTCCATGGGGAAGGATTGGTCGACCCTTCCCCATTCCTTTCCTTGATGAAAATAAATTTGATGAGTAGCCTTAAAGGCTTACTTAAAAATTATATTAGGAAAGGTCAAGCAACCCATTCAACATTATGCTCTAGTGAAAAACTCTTTGTCTTGTTCATTTTGACAACTTGGCAGTCAGAGGACAAGGATGCTAACATGGTAACCAATGTCTTGAGAAGTGGCACTTGTCAGCATTCATTTCGTGGGTGAATTAAGTGTGGGCTCAAATGAGTGTAAACCTGGTCAGTCGTTGATCAGGGTAGCTAGTAGATCTCAATCGTTTGTCAGCGAAGCAACATCGAAGTGGATCATGTTGCCAACAATAAACATTCAATGATGAAGATGACCACGACCACGACAAAAATCCAATGACAACCGTTGAGTTAACACGGTAAGTAGATATTCATTGTTACTCAGAGAAGCATTGGTCAGAGTGGATTGTGAGTGGCGATGCTCCGATGACGAGGAGTGATATGGACCATAGGTCGACGTGCAAGCGAGATGCAATCTCATCCATAGATCAATGTGGGTCGCATCGGACCATCTCACGAGCAGTTAGAGAGATGAGAGATAACCGTCGTGTAGGTTGAAGGAGCAATAAAATCAATGTCATTGAGTCTGCTTAATGTAAATCGTTAGATCTAATGGAATTATGTCATTGAGTCTGCTTAATGTAAATCGTTAGATCTAATGGAATTGATCATCGGAAAGGAGTCATTGAAATGAAATTTGTGCATGTGCTCTTGCTTTTCTGACGATGGAGATTGTCGGGTTGATGATCCTGATATCAAGGAAAAAATCGAAAGATGAGATCAAATATGGGCCATATCAGATGGTGGCTAAGCATCGAGGACCAATGAATGAGATCACGTGAAATAGAAGGAAACCAATACCAATTTTCATGCAGGTGTTTCAAAGGAATTCTACTGTCCAATTTAATGGAAAAATGAGAAGACTCAGAGTGGACTTGATGAGCATGGTTTTTATGTGGAAAAATCATTGAGCGTGTGAGCATTATAAATAATGATGTCCTAATCGAGCTAACGGGTGTAAGTGTGTGTAAGCGAATTTGAAAGGAATCAAAGTTCTACAATTCAAAGGCTCTTGGGTGTGAGAGAAAGTATGCGAAGAAGTGGAAGAAATCAGATGAGTTGATGGAATTGAAGGGGTTCTGAGTTTGCAGAACCAAGAAAGTGGAAAAGTATGTGCGAGTAAGATGAGCTCTGACGTTCACAGGTTTGAGGATACTAGAAGTGAAGGGAATATAATCATCTCAGGGAGTGGATTAGTGTGTGGGAGGATTGGATCATGTAAAGAGAATGTTAGGGACCTAACCTACCTAACCCCTCAAGTGGGTAGAATAATATATTTCCATGTAATAAAGGTCAATATTAATAAGGTGTAGCAATAAGGAGGAATAAGTCAAATGTAAGAAGACCTAATAGAAGCTTCCACTTCTAGAAGGATATTCCTCTAGATTGTTCTTTTGGATAGATAGATTTTGTATAAATAAGAATAGAGGGTATGAGAAGTTTTGTCTTGGATATTATTGTAATAGAGCTCTGCTCTGCTAGAGGTTGCCCCCTGGAAGAGGCAAGTAAAAATTGCTCTTAGTAATGAAAGTTCTCTTTCTGGTGTTATTCTAGTATTACTTTGGTATTATTGTGATGTTGTTTTGATTATATCATAGTTTATCTGCCATTTCTAGCTAATTATTTCAGTTATGCATACTATTTTATATTTGGAATATTACAAGTGGTATGAGAGCACCTTCCTCAGCAGAAAATTGTGGGTTGAATTTTTTTCAGGGTAGAGACGTATTCCAACATCTTTAAGCTACAAAGATCTGTCATTACACGCATAAACTCGTGGTCGAAGATTCATACATGCAATAAATACAAGTGGTACTTAAGCACACATCTGTTGGCCACCCTTGTAACCCTTGTTGGTACCCCTTCGAGTGGTAGCGCATCAGAAAAACACATGTATATGGATCGACCTAGATCTCCTAAAGCCCTCCATAGATAAACCGATTGATCGTCTGACTGCTATAGTTCCACCGAGAACAACACTCGGGAAGATACTCTCTAGTACTCGGGTAGTCGGGTAGTACGACTAAGGGTACAGTCTAGCCCCCTTAGTTGGTGCCTTGAGATATTGGGTCGAGTACTATTGTTGGATCCCGCACGTATATCAGAGAGCTATAACACAGGGAAAACCCTTGTCTGTAGAACCCTTAATACCCTAACTCTTGGGAAGGAAACAAAAATAGAACCAACCATATTTATTTCCATGCTACAGTGTCTTCTGCATTCGGTTTGTGAAATTACTACACATTTCGTCCTCTTAAGCATTTGGGCATTTCGTCACTGCAGTATTTTTTAGGACGGAGTATAAATCCGTAGGAATGGTTACAAAATAATGGTGGAAGTTTTGTAGTCCAAACCGCAGGTAATTAATTGTTAATTATTGCTTTTCTTTTAACTTATAAATAGTTGAATTATTAATTTAATCATTGAAGGGTTAGTTGGAAGGTTTCATGCTACACCTAAGGAAACATACGTACAAGCAGTCAAAAGAATATTCAAATATTTGAAAGGCACATTGGATTTTGGTTTGGTGTATCCCACAAGCAAAGATTTCACTCTGATTGCTTACACAGATGCAAATTAGGTAGGTAGTGTGGATGATAGAAAAAGAACTAGTGGTGGAGCATTATTTCTGGGAAATATCTTGGTGTCTTGGTTCAGCAAAAAAGAATCATCGATTTCTCTATCCACAACATAAGAAAAATACATTGCAACAACAACATGTTGTACACATGTCCTCTAGATGAAAGAAACATTAAAAGACATTCGTGTAGAATATTATCAACATATATCAATTCTATGTGACACTATCAATGCAATAAATATATCTAAGAATATCGTGATGCATTCAAATACAAAACATATTACAATCAAGTATCACTTCTTAAGAGAGCAAGTCACAAAACAACATGTCAAACTAAAATATATTGGTACAAAAGAACGGGTTGTTGATATATTTACAAAACCTCTTCCTAGAGAAGCATTTGAGTATCTTAGACTAAAAATTGGGGGTGGTCACTATGTCCTCCAATCACTAAAGCACTAAAAGAAGTGAAACAAATCAAGGGGAGCTACATAAAGAGACAAGGGCACAGACTCAGGGGGGCAACATAAAAGACCATTGATTGCAGAGTGAAGAGTACAGTGAAAGTAGAAGACAATTACTTTGCCATTGATGTCAAAGGGTGAGATTTACAGAAAAGGGGGAGACTTGCAGGAAGCAATAAACTTAGATATATGGTTTCATAGGTTGGAGGAATTTCAGATTGTGATCAATGAGTGTTTCCATCAATGACAAAGGGGGAGTTTGTTGAAATTGTGTTGTCATTGATGTCAAAGAATGTCATATTGATATCATATGCATGGGAAGACTGACTGTTGTCAATGATATGGGGAGACCATGTGTTGTGTTAATAAGTCCCCAGAAATGAAAGGTCCAAGGATTGAACCAGACAGAGGAAGCATATAGATTGTTACTCCATATCCACTCTATGTGAATGAATGCAAGAGGAACAAAACGACCCTGAAGAATTCAAGGAACAATATATGATAGGGGGAGACTCTGAGAATTGAACTAGTCAAAGGAAACAAATAACATCCATGTGCACTATTAATCTTCTGTGAAATATTGCACTTGGTGGTGAACATGTTTGCAAAAGTCGAAGATCGAGAGGAAGGAGATCAGAGAAGTGTCGAAACCTTGAAAAGGATAAGTCTCAAATTGAACCTTTACCATGAACAATAATACTCTGTGTTTGAGTCACAAGACATCACAATTGTTGATTCGTTAAAATGAACAAATCTAGTACAAGCTAGATCAACATGCACCCCATACTCATAAACAATATAGCCTAGGTATTGGACCTTGTTCATGCCGAAGGAGCATTTCTCCAAATTTACATATAGTTTGTGTTGTCGTAGAATGTGCAGAACATGTTGAATATGTTGCAAGTGTTCTGCCCAACTCTTGGTGAAGATGATGATGTCATCCAAATACACCACCACAAAAGAATTGGTGAAAGTCCACAAGATATCATCCATCATCCTCATGAAATTTTTTGGGGCATTCGTCAAGCCAAATGGCATGACTAACCATTCAAAAAGACCTTATTTGGACTTGAAGGAAGTCTTCCATACATCTGTCTTCTCTATTGGTAGGGATGATTTTAAGGATGGAAATTTATTTTAAAATGTAGAAACCTTTGCGAATATTATTAATCCTTCATATGCCAACTATAAATGTTTGGCGACTTTTTTGTAAAAATATTCAAATTTCTAAGGATTTTATATAGTTTGTATAAAATTTTGGCGTTTTTTAAGTTAAAAAAATTTTATCCTATAGAATTTGAGCGAATCATTTTTAGAATAACGAATATTTTTTTGGGAAAAACCATGGAAAATTAGCCCATGAGAAAAATGTAGCCCCTAAAATCATCCCTGTCTATTGGGACCTGGTGGTAGTTGGACTTTAGATCAATCTTACTAAAGTATTTGGCCCCCTTGAGTCAAGGAGACCGTCAATTCAGGGAATTAGGTATCGCTTCCTGACTGTGATTTTATATAGAGCTCGGTCATCAATGTAGAGTCGCCAGGTCTCATATTCTTCTCCACAAGCATGATTGGGCTTCCACAAGGTGATGAGCTAGTTTAGATGTGCCCCTTTTCAAGAATCTCTTGGATATGGTGCTTGATTTCCTCATTTTATAACAAATAGTGGCGATAAACTAGACCATTGGGTAGCAGTGCACTAGGGGTCGGATCGATTAAATGCTTGACCTGACAGTGTAGAGGTACCCTAATGGGTGAGGATAAGATGTCTTTGTATTCTTCCATGACCTTATCCACTTGATTTTTTTACGTGGCGAGACCTATCACGGAGGCCATGGATGTGGCTGCAACCTTCGACTCACTTTGAATGTGAATCACGAAGAAGACAAAATTCCTGGTCTGAGAGATGACCTTCCTGCATTACTTGGAAGAGATCAAGGAAATGACAGTAGGTGGGAATACCTCGGGTATCCTGTACAATTTCCTATCCAAAGTAATAATAACACTATGAGGCATAGACTCATATACAACATAATGTTTCCATAAATAAGGTTGTCCCAAAAGAACATAAAATAATTTAAATGGGGGGACTGTTGATTTTTCAATAAGCTAGGTTAAGCATGAAGTTCATTCCATTTTATCATTTAACTTAACCATAGACAATAATGTTGCAGCAACCAAGATCATAAGAAGAAACACCATGCACAAGAACACAAGAAGTATCCTGGGAAACCCTTCTAAAAAATGGAAGAAAACCCAGCCAAATCCTTTGCTATATTATTCAAGAGAAAGGTCTTCTCCACCAAGAAAAACCTAGCACACAAGAGGGTGCTCAAACCCTAGAAGACTATCACCCAAGAGAGGTTTGCACCTTTTCCCAAGTAGATGTACTTGCTGAAATTTCCAAACTCACAAGAAAGATATGTTTCCAGAATGGGGATTTTACTTTTACTTATACTAACCTAAACCTATCAACTGAAGTGTCTATTGGTTCAACAGGGTCGACCTCTCTAAGTCATATTATAATTATTATTATTATTATAATTAATATTATCCATATTAATTATCTTTTAAATTTATTATTACTTACATTAAAGTGGGGCCGACTTGTACCCTTTACATAATAATTAAGGTTACAGGCAGATCTGACTCTTGAACAATATATAGCAAAGGATCTGATACACCCACTAGTGCTCATACACTAGGGGAACATCCATAGGGATGTCATATCTCTGGTTCACTACATTACATAGAATAACTAGATCTTCACACGTTCACCTGTGCTCATCCACATGCACGTCCACTCTACAGATATTCACTCCCACTACCTCACACAGGAGAAATCATCTGGAGTCTTCTTGTCAACTCTGCTGCTCAAAGGAGGCTAATACATCATCTTCATTTTTGTTCACATGATGATGCATCCAACACTTTGGGATTTCACACATTCACCTTGTGCTCAGCCACATGCACGTCCAACTCAACAGATCGTATTTCCCACTGGATAATCATCTGGAGTTCTTCCCAACTCTTTGAATGGAGGAGGTCATCTCTACGTTCCTATCTCTATCTCGGGAAGGAAACACGTACCCTTCTTAGGGGCTTTCTCTCAGGTTTGTAAGCCGAGAGAAAGATTCATATAGCTACAATGGTCCACATCTCACAAGTTTGTAAGTTGGAGAATGTCTCACATAGTTGAATTCATCAACAGGGACATCACACAATACCTCATCTTTGAAGGGCTTGATGTCATAGGGTAGGCGACATTGTTGGATGACATGGATATTTCTCCCTTGGAGGAGGCATCCAATGGTGTATAGTCGTGGGTGTGGTGTTTTTGGCAGAGCCAACGGCTTGAAGACCTTTGCTAAGATGAGGTTCTTCTGGATACCGCTATCAAAGATGAAGTGTAGCAGAGTACCTTTCACCCACATATGTGAATGAAAGAGGCACTCACCTTCCTCTGGTTCATCAAGTTCATCGGGATGGATCTTGGTGGTAGAAACTGTGGCACTAGGTTCTGTGTCAATGATCTGTCTCCCTTTTTTTGGCTCTGACTCAGAGTCAGAGCCCACATTTGATTCATAAGATTTCACCTCAACCACTAATGGTTGCTTTGAGTGGCATTCAAGGATGTTATGTCAGGGGATCTTATGTAACTCGCACCACTTCCCAAGGTCTTTCTATGTCTTCCTATTGTCCTTCTTTCTTTGCAGCTTAGACTAGTTGTCCTCAGGTTGGTTGTAACACCCTTGTTTCCCCCAGTTTGTAAATACAATTATAAATGACCAAGAGACTATGACAGACTAAATATGTGTGAATGTTTGATTTGATGAACCTTTGTATAAAAGGGTCAATGTATGAATTTTCTGTTATTAATGGAAAATGGATATGTGTTGCACAACTTCTGAAAGGGGGGAGTTTTCCAAGATAGACCATGGATGTTATGAGAGATATGGTGAGGGAAGCCAAGAATGGTTGAGATGACTCTCACCAAACCAGTACCTACTAGGTGTAATTTCTCAACAACCCTCTAACCTAGAAATGAATTACCAGTCAGGCTGGTAGTTGGAAGGCTATCCTCAAGAGTTAATGAGGATATGGGGCAAGGTACCCATCTGTAAGGCTTCCAGGCCTAACCAAAAATTGGGGATTCAGACCCATGCAACCTTGCTAAGGAAGGAAAGAAAGGAAGTAATTTGGGGAACATAGACAGATCGACAAGAAGCAGAGTAGAGAAAACAATCTCCAGGAGAGAAGAGAGCATGTTTTTGTGACTCTGGAGTTGAGAGAAAAACTAATAAGCAAGCTCATTATTGGCTATAAGAAGCCATGGGCAGGATTCTCATTGTAAGATGATAAACGAGGATGATGAGTGACTGAGGAAGTGCTCGTGTGGACCTCCTTGCTTGGTGTGGAGGAATCTAGTTGCCAAGATCCTATGGGAGGAGGAGAGTAACCTTTGTCCCTAACTGTCATGGAGAAAGGAGAAATAATATCTCTCAGAGCATCATGGTCTAGCTCGGGGGTGGCCAGTGGTAAATTCGATAGGAGTGGTTGTGCCTATGGTTGGGTGAAAACAAGCACCCCTTTCAACAATCGTTTCACATTTTCTAGTTCTAATAATCATTTTCATACTATGTGTAATATATTGGATGCAATGATTGAATGTCTATGTTTATGATTATGTCTTGTAGTGTTTGAACAGTTATTAGAAATGCTCATTTTTCTTCTGTAAACTGCTATTTTTACATGGTCTTCGATTTATCTCAGTTTAGCCACTAGAGAGTTATGGGATGTGAATTTGTAGGAGAGTCGGGGTAGGATTAACTGAGACGTCTAAGTCCTACCAACCTTTTTAGTTTACCTTAGCGAGAATATCAAGTTGAACTTTGTGGGAGAAGGGTGTTTCCTTCATACCTTCTAACCATGTGGCCAAGGGCTCCTACCCATGTCCCTTAATCAAGTCTCGACTAAGAGCTGAGTGTAGATCGGAATCCAAATATGATCCCATATGACCCATGGTTGGAAACCCCTCACAAATATCGAAAAGAGTGAAGCTACTTTGGCTTCGAGACTTCGGGACTTATGATTCCACAATCCTCAAAAACATCTGAAGTTTGGAGTCACGAATTGGTGAGGGTCGTAGATCTAGGAATCCAGTGGAGATCTCTCTCATCCATTAGATCAGACTTAGGAAGGGGTAGCATTAAGTACTTCAGTGAAATCCCACTTCGAGAGAATAGGGGTGGTCTAGCGCTGAAACTCCTGAATGTTAGAGTCCCAAAGTTAATCTAGACTGTTAAGAATAGAGGGACACATGTCCATGGATCAATGACTATCTGAAAGTTTGGGTATTCAACAATATAGGGACGCACGAGTTTCCCTGAAGCTCTACAAGCCGGAGTAAATCCTGGTCGTGAATGCTAGGTACACATGGCGATATATCGGGCATGGTTCGGAGATTCGATGCTCCGTAGAGGAATCTGGAAGATACATGTTGAACTCCCGAATGTCAAACTTCCGAAGTGACATGGATCATTGATCTAAGAACTCCATTGAGAACCCCTCTTAATTGCCCAACCAACCGGGAACGCGTCGTGGAGTGACATGTGGCTCTCTCTTGTCCCTTGTAAAATGTTGACCATTGGACTAGAGTTGTTGGATGAGAGGCTATGTTGCAAGAGATCCTATAGTCCAAACACTTGGTACTCTAGAGGAACTTGGCCAAGAGTTTTCAAGGTGTGAAAACTCTCGAAGTCGCGAATGGTGGAGTAAATATCAACTGTTGATAGGTAGAGGACACATGGTGCTAGATCCAAGAATCCTGAGACTTGGCTCTTTGCTGGATTCGCGATGTGAGGAATTGGTAAGCTATGAAGCCCAAAGTTGCGAAGTAATGGGATCCATGGATCTATGGATCTACATGGAAGGACCTCAACCGTGAGATTTGAAGGAAGATATAAGGTTGTATGTCTGGGGCTGACGTGGCACACTGACGTCATCGAGGGTGACATGGAAATGCAACTAAGGGGCCACATGTCACTGAGATATGGATGATTCATAGACCCCTTATGCCTATTAGAGAATGACACGTGTCACACCCTAATGACGACATGTGTCACCCCTAACCCTAGCTGCGTGTCAGCCTCTGGTTTGTGCCCACCTAGCCAATGTGGTTGGTGATGTGACTGGAACTCCGAGAGTCCGGGACTTTGGGGGTTCGAAAGATTGGGGCATAGTATAGTAGAAGGACGATCAACGTCGATTGTCGATTTTTGAATGTTGAAATGTTCAATGTCACTCTTTGATCATCGAATGTCAAAACGTTCAACGTCGATCATCGATCACCAAACACCGAAGACATAGAACATCGATCGTCGATTGTTGAACGTCGAATGTCGATCTCTGAATGTCCAAGGCCATGTGGAGAGATTTTAGGACTTCGGGGAGTATGCGCGCAGTAAGAAAAGGGGCGTTCAACACCGAACACCGAAGATCCTAACTAATAACGTCGGAATAACTTCAAGAGGTCGTATCTTGCAATCTAGGGATCAGATTTTGAACCTCTGAGGTGTATCTTGCAATCTAGGGATCATATTTTGAACCACTGGACCTTGACCTCATCTACTGTTCGACGTCGTAGTTGTCGAATGTGATGATTGAGGATGCGGATCGGCTCAGCCGTGAGCACACTCTCATCTGACACCCGCAATGTGCTCAAGTCAAAACATGTGTAGGATCACTAATAATGATGTCTCAAATAGAGACGTGAAAGACATCATGCATACGCCTCAATAATTGGCAAGGCTAGTCAATAGGCCACGGGCCTCTCCTTTCCAAAATCTCGTAGGTTAACACGAACCTAGGAGATAGTTTATCCCCTTTTCCCAACTTGATCGAACTCTTATGCGGTTTCAGCTGCAAGAATACTCGATCACCACATCGTAACTACGGTCGACATGACATGCATTGACATAACTCTTCTGTCGATCCTGCGCTTCCTTGATCCTTTGTCTTATAGTTTGCATTTAATCTTCCAGTTCTTGGATAGCTTTCGGTCGCACTAGGACCCTATTCTCAAGCTGATCCCAACTCAAAGACATCTGACGTGATCTCCCATAAAGAAACTTGAAAGGCTCCATCTTAATGGTGTTTTGGTAACTATTGTTATATGTGAATTCTACTAGTGGCAAGAATTATTCCCAACGCTTTTGTTGGTCCATCACGTACATGTGCAAAATGTCTTCCAAGGTCTAGTCCATTCTTTCAGTCTGCCTGTCAATCTTCGGGTGATACAAAGTACTAAAGTTAAGTCGGGTTCCCAAGGCCTCTTGGAAACTAGTCCAAAATCGTCCAGTAAACACTGATCCTCAATCAGATATAATCGTCTTAGATATGCCATGAAACCTCCCAATATCACTGATGAAAACTCTAGCTATGCCAGGTGCCTGATATATCATATGCACAAGAATAAAATGAGCACTCTTCCTCAGAGTGTCGACTACCAAGAAAATTGAGTTGTGTCTCCTTTACGTCAATGGAAATCCAATAATGAAATCCATCGAAATAACCTCCCATTTCAATTCTAGAATAGCGTGTGGTTGTAGTAATCCTGCAGAATGTCTATGTTTAGCCTTTACCTGTTGACATTCTAGACTATGTATGCCTTCATCGCTTCCAAAAGAATAAGGTTTTAAGGTCCGCCCTCATCTTCGTGAATCTCGGGTGAGCCATGTACACTGCTCTGTGAGCCTCATTTAGGATCAAACTCCTCAACTCATCGTTTGGTGGTACATAAATTCGATTTTTAAATATTAGTATTCCATCGTCGTCCAACGTAAATCCTTCAAATCTTGGTACCATCATTGTGTTTTGTCCGATAAAATCCTCGACCTCTTTGTACTAGTCATCGTCGCACTATAAGGTTAGAATCTTTTCATGTAGATTCGTCTGAAGAGGCAACACCGAAAAGATGAGTGGTCTCCGACTCAAAGCATCAGCCACCCAGTTCAATGTTCCTTTTATGTAAGTAATCTAGAAGTCATACTCGCTAAGCAATTCCGACCAATGTTGTTTTCGCGCATTTAGGTCACTTTGCGTAAAGATGTGTTGTAGTCCACAGTGGTCCATCTTTAGTTCAAGTTTTCGTCCAACAAGGTACTGCCTCCAAACCTTCAAGGCATATACACTGGATAACAACTCCAAATCGTGTGTCGCATAGTTTTCCTCATGCCTTCTCAGTTTCCTCGAGATGTAAGTGATCACTCAACCGTCTTGCATCAAGACTCCGCCTAAGACTTCCTTGGATGCGTCAGTGCATACCAAGAAGTCCGCATCCTTGTCTGAGACCTTTAGTATCGGTGTCGTTGTCAACAACTCCTTGAGCCTTTGAAATGCTTCCGCGCATTTCTCGATCCCAACAAACTTCTTGTTCTTCTTCTGCAATTTTGTGATCGGCTTTGCTATCTTCGAAAATACCTCGACGAACCGTCGATAGTATCCTGCTAAACCCATGAAGATACGCACTTCCGGGACATTATTCAGTGTAGGCCATTCCATAATAGCCTCAACCTTTGTTGGATCCATGGCGATACCTTCGCCAGAGATGACATGCCATAAGTAGTGAATCCTCGATTGATCAAACGAGCATTTGGACAACTTCCCATACAATTTGTGCTCTCACAGACACTGTAGTACCAAGCGCAAGTGCTCGTCATGCTCCTCTGTCGTCCGGTAGTAAATCAAAATATCGTCAATGAATACTTGGACGAACTTTTCCAAGTACTCATAGAACACCCCGTTCATCAAACTCATAAATACCCCTGGGGCGTTTGTCAATCCAAATGCTAAAACAATAAACTCATAATGTCCAAACCTTGTCTTAAAGGCGGTCTTTAGGGACGCCATCCTCCTTGATCCCTAACTGGTGATACCCTGATCACAAATCGATATTTGAGAACACCGTCGCACCCTTCATCTGATCGAACAGATCATCAATCCTCAACAACATATATTGATTCTTGATTGTTTCCTTGTACAATTGATGGTAGTCAATGCAAAGTCTCCCCGATCCATCCTTATTTCGTATGAAAATAGCAGGCACACCCCATGGTGACACACTCAGACATATAAGTCCCAGGTCCAGAAACTCCTTCAGTTGCATTCTCAACTCTTGTAACTCCAGGGTCGACATCCGATAAGGCGTTCTTGCTATCGGTTGAGTCCCCGGTTTCAGGTCTATGGTAAACTCCAATTCCTTCTCTGGCGGCATCCCAGGTAACTCCTCCGGAAAGACATCTGCAAACTCTCTCACCACCAGAAGGTGTTCTAGACCTTCCACTACTCCCTTCTCATTTAACGCAAGGATCACATAAAACTTACATCCATTATGTTGGCTCTTCCGTAGCTACAAGGAAGAGATGAACCTCAAGGAAAATCCATGGTTCCATCCTATAATCACACTTCTTTGTCCCTCGTCATCAACCAAGCTCAATCGTTTCGTCTTACAGTTGAGTATTTCCTGATGCGACTCTAACCAGTCCATACCGATCACAACGTCATACAATCTTAATATCATGATGCACAGGTTGTCCCTGGTGACAAACTCTCCCAAGTTAAGGGTACAGCCCGTAACCTTTCCTCCAACCTTCTGTTTGGCTCCCGATGCCATCTCTACGAAGCTAAACTCATCCTGTTTGACTTCCTTTACCTTAATCCTTTTTAGCGCTGCACCAGAAATGAAACTCTCGGTCGCACCGGGATCTATCAAAATACTAAGGGTCTAGTCAGTGATGGTACCTGACGTCTCGAGCACAGTTGATTGGTGCTCTGCCTAGTGGTTATTCACCGCTACATGAATCCGATGGGCCTTGCCCAAAACTCCCACGGTAGTGGGTCCGACTGATCCATATGTTCCATCCCTTTCATCTAGGCAGTAATACTGGTAATGTGGCTCCCCACAATCCAACACACTTTTTTTTTTTCGGTCCAACATTCTTGGTACTCGAAGTAGAAGTTGATTTCTAACAATACGACCAAACTTGAACTTCTTGACCTTATGTTTCTGTGTAAATTGGTGTGGAGCATACTGAAGAAGCTCCAAAAAGGGCCTCGTACTCGGGCACCATGTGGTTGCCTTGTCGCAAGGCGTCGAACTCGTTGAGATGACTCTCAATGAATTCCTCAGAAAGATACCTCTCTTGGAACCGTTCCTTGAACATTTCCCATGACACGTCATCGACGGTCATGTTCAAAATTGGTAGCAGCGTCTTCCGCCATAGAAGGGTGCTCCCCTTCAGTTGAAAGACCACCATGTGGACCTTCATGCTGGAGGTCATCAATGTGAAGCGTGAAGAACATGCCTTGATCTACAACCGTGCCTCGACGACACCACTGTCTGTGACACTCGTGGAAGCTAGAACTCAACTCTCTCAAGTTCTCGGTGGATGCTAACAGTACTAGCTAGGGCGTGATGTGGACCCTCAGGGGTACAGGTGCCCTAGCCTCATCTCAGTACCAATGGTGAATCAAGGCCCTTTGACATTACCTGGAAAGACCTTGTCAGACCATCATCATCCCTTACAACAAGTGAATCCATCCCAAGGACTTGTTCTTCCCCTTGGGGGTTCGACTCCAAGGGTGTGGGAACTTTTGGAGGCATTGCACCTCCTTCCACAACACCACGTTGCGAACCTCTGAGGCGTCCTCTAAATGTGATCACCACATGGACACGTTAAGTTTTTTAATTAACGCAACGGTTAATACTCACGAGTTTACTGCAGTGGAAATCCTGGCGATCCAGAGTCACAGGGTTGAACCCGCTATGATACCATATGTAACGACCCCAATCGTTACGACTACAAGAGAAGCTAAACATGCAAATGTTTTTTGAACAGGATGCCAACAACGATTATAGATAAACAACTCATCTGACAGCGAGCACCACGCCCACAGAACAGGCGTCAGACAACTATGACTCCATGCACTAGTACAAGAGCAACTGGGCAACATGCGTAAAACAATAGAGAGGAACGACTACCCGCCTGACACAAAATGACCACGCCTACGAGCTAAGTGTTGAGATTTG
>SNQJ01S0015344.1:146277-159038 GCA_010110895.2 Picea sitchensis
GTGAAGTGATAATATTTTAATTGTGGTATTAACTTGTTAAAATTTCGTTTGAATTTTATAAAAGCAGTAGGATGGCTTCCTGGATATTTACTCATGATAAGGGCTACATATTTAGAATTTGGTTGCGGTCTTCACTCCAATCCGTTTCCAATGCACATTGGTCATCTAAAACTTATTTGACCTGCAACAATGGACCAACACAATCTCCAAGCTTATGTGCGATTTGAAATCATTGGTCAGTGTCGTGAGCTCTCTGTCAATTTTTTGTAAAGATGGTTTAAAAAACAATGCCTTGAAATAGTTACCATGAAACCCATATCATCCTTCTGCAAAAACTATATGTTGTAACTAGTTAACCTGATGCATATAATTTTAATGAATCTGTATGAATTAAAATGAACTATATGATACCTTATCTTTCATTATTCTATCGAAAAAAAAAGGATATACATAAAGAAATAACATGATTAACCCTGGGCATTATGCATATGGAAAGGAATATGGAAAACCTACATGCAAAACATTAAGAGCTTGTTGGCTAGGGTAGATCTGGTGGTAAGCAATAATTTAGAAAGTCACAGAATTTTCCTCAAGATTAACATTATCATGTTTGTTCAATACACATTATTCACCATGGAAAAACTAATAGAATGAAAAAGGCTAATGTGATTAACCCTGGGCAATATGCATATGGAAAGGAATATGGAGAACCTACATGCAAAACATTAAGAGCTGGTTGGCTATGGTAGATCTGATGGTAAGTAATAATTTAGAAAGTCACATAATTTCACTATGTTTCTTAAAGATTAATATTATCATGTTTGTTCAATACACATTATTCACCATGGAAGAACTAATACAATGAAAAAGGCTAATGTTTTCTCAATGCATGCATGAAATTATTAAAACCCTTTGATTGGCACCCTCAACTTTACTATTTTCCTTCATTGATGTGGTAGAACCAAGCTTTCCCTTTTTTGAGGGGTTTTACTATTTTCCTTCATTGATGTGGTACAACCAAGCTTTCCTTTTTTGGAGGCGTTTGAACCCCACCAACATCCAAGTAGGTGCTCCTTGTTAAGTTTTGAGCTATTATTAAATTTCTTTTCAATTTACTAGATAACCATAGCATAGGTAGGATCACTGAAAGAAGCACAATCACAAGATACACAACATTCATCTCGGGAAACCCTCATGGGGGAGAAAACCCAACAAAAACTTCCTTAATATAGATAGGCAATACAATGCCAAGACAATAACCCAAAACACTAGAGAATATCCAAGACTGGGCACTGCGCCTCTCTCTCCTCCTTCTCTCAACTTTAGAAATCTGCAAACTTGCGAACTGAGTGAGTGACTTGAGTGAGTGGGAAAATGAGGTGCTAGACTCTCTTATTTATACTAGCTGAGGAGTGCTAGAGTGGTGTCTCTTCACTGGGCAAGGCCAACTTGTTCAACTATTGGCTAAAGCCACTTTAACTAGCCCTAGGGGCCAACTTGTTCAACTATTGGCTAAAGGCACTTTAACTAGCCCTAGGGGCTGAGTTCTCAAATAACATGGTATAATTAGGGTTTGACCAATCCACAAAAGGGGATTGATCTAATTAATACTGACTCAAAAATAAATAGAATACTCTTTGCAGTTACAATATTTCAACACTCCCCCTTAACAAGAAGGGTATTCTACAGACACAACTCAATACAACATCATCGGGAGAGAGAGAGAGAGAGAGGGAAGGAACATCAACAACATTTGGAACACTGACTGGCACATTTATTAATCATTGAAAGTTTTTCTCATCATCATCATTCACAACATGGATATGGAGTAGCATTATCATCCGCATCGGCATGAGGCTAGAGTAACATCATCATCATCTTTAGCATGAGACTAAAGTAACATCATCATCTTCTTTAGCATGAGGATAAAGTAATAACATCTTCAGCAAGAAGCTGAAGTAGCATCATCATCGTCATCTTCAACAAGAAGTTGAAGTAGAATTATCATCTTCAGCAAGAAGCTAAAGCATCATCATCATCATCATCTCCAACAAGAAGCTGAAGTGGCATCATCATCATCATCTTCAACAAGAAGTTGAAGTGGCATCATCATCATCATCTTGAACAAGGAGATGTAGTATCAACATCAATAACATGAAGATATCACCAACACGAGGCCGATACAACATCATCAACAACACAAGGCCGATACAACATCAACGACAACACGAGGTTGATATCAACAACAACACGAGGCTAATACAACATCAACAACAACAAAAGGCTGATACAACAACACGAGGTTGATACACCATCATCAACATCATCATCAACAACACGAGGTTGATACATCATCATCAACAACATCATCATCACAACACGAGGCTAGAACAACATCAACATCAGCTCGCGGATGGAAATCATCAACATGAGGATGGAACAACATCATAGGCAACATAATGAGGCAGGTGCAACAACATTTTGTGGTACTTTGACAGTCCCTAAGGAGCTTCCCAGGAATCATAAGATTCCCTAGGATATAAAATCCTAATGAAGCTACCACATGGTACTCTGACATACTGTCCTTACCGAACCTTCGGGATCTGTCTAGGAATCATAATATTCCCTAGGATTATAAAAATACTAACGAAGCTACCACTACTGACCAAAGCTAGCATATACATGCACAAGTACTTTG
Organism: Picea sitchensis; assembly: GCA_010110895.2. NCBI lineage: Eukaryota > Viridiplantae > Streptophyta > Pinopsida > Pinales > Pinaceae > Picea > Picea sitchensis. Next base: position 148,976 of record SNQJ01S0015344.1, read on the forward strand.
ACATCTCGTCCTTACAGACATTCAAAATCTATCCAGGGATGATCAGTCCCCTAGGATATAAAATCCTAATTGAGCTACCCTCTAGTGGTCAGGATACCATAGTATCATCAACACTACTCCCCCTTTCGAGGGAGGTCCTTTCGGACTATACCAAACTTGTCTTGAAAGTATTTAAACTTTACACGAGACAGAGGCTTAGTTTGCAACCTTCTCATCTGTGCCAACATATTGGAGCTTTAAAGCTCCCCTCTGCATCATATCATGAATGAAGTGATACTGGATATTTATGTGCTTTGACTCATCATGGAACACATCATCTTTATACAACTCTGGTTATCACATAGGATCACAGTGGCTTCCATCTCCAGATCAAATAGATCTGTCAACAACATCTAAAGCCATATGGATTCACAACTGGCGGAACATGCTACAATATATTCTTCTTCTGTCGTGCTGAGTGCAATATTGGATCGCTTCCTACTCTTCCATGAATTCATGGCTGACCCTCAGACTGAAACAACATCCTGAAATGCTCTTTCTATCATAAACACTTCCATCTCAATCTGAATTAGTATATCCATACAATCTGAAGTCATGATCTCTAGTATAACATAGACCGAAATCCAACGTACCCTTAAGGTATCTCATCACATGTTTTGCATCATCAAGTTGAACACGTTTGGGTTCTACCAGATACTGATTCAAGGTAAAACATATATCTAGCCTGGTCTTTGTCAGATACATCACCGAACCAATAATTTGTCTATATAGAGTAACATCAACCAATTCCGATGAGGTATCAACCAAGAGATTCAACTTCATTTCCATGGGTGTTTTCATGGATTTACATTCCAACATGTCAAATCTCTTTGTTATTTCAACTGCATACTTCCCTTGGTTAAGGAAGATCTTCTCTGGGCTCTGCCAAACTTCAAGACCTAAGTAATAATGCATCGAGCCTAGGTATTTCATCTCAAATTCCACAACGATCTTCTTCTTACAATCATTGATGAACTTTTCTTCTCCAATTAATAATAAGTCATCCACATACAATAGAAACATCACTAGATCATAATTCATAACCTTGAAGTTAAGGTTAGAATCAAATTTACTCTTGGTAAAGCCCAAGCTCGTTAGGAAACTGTCAATTCTGCCATACCAAGCTCTAGGAGCTTGCTTCATCTTGAAGACACGAGTCTTTCTATTTTTAACTTCAAATCAAATTTTCACATCACTTTGTACCAACCTAGTACACTTGCTCAGCTGCAACTCAATCTGCACAATCATGTGCTAGATCTATGTGCTTTTTGCAAAACACTATTTGTCTCACTGCTTGAGTTTCCTCTCCTATTTCTGCAACTATTCCTTCTCGAACTGGGACTGATTTTCACCTACAGCTGCTTTGAAGCTGAGAATTACTTGCTTCCTTCTCACTGTGGTTGCTGAAATCTGAGAGAAACTCTTCTACTCTATCATGGCAACAACTTCATCAGAAACTGAGAGTGTCTCAACAACTAACATTGAAGGTAGCTCTTCTTCTTTCATGGAGATAACTTTATTTGCTAGTGTAGTCATGTCTCCATGGCCCGACCAATGTACTACACCAACTGGCACTTTGAGATAACTCACTCTCAAATATAGGGATTTCTCACCTTGAATCTCATACTATATTAGAATCAGGGTTGTCCTGGTTGTCTTCATGAATTTCTTCAATTACTGGAGCAAGTGTCTTGTCATAGTCTTCTCCCTCTTGCTGGGAGAATCCTCTGAACAAAATTCAGGCTTTGTACATCTGTAGCATGCTTGATCTGTTAGATCAATCTTGGAATTCATCATTGACTTCTCTTTTATTCTCACGAAAAAATCCATATCCCAGTCCTTTTGACTAGCTTCCTTCTTTGTCACTGCAACAAGGGAATCTTCTAGGAGATTTCATATCTCCTAGGAGTCTCTGAAGCTACGATTTATTCTTCTCATGGCATCTGTCTCCCAGTCCTAGAAGATGTATCTTCATCTGATCCTTTCTGAGATCAGGCTTACTCTTGATTTCTTATGAGTCTACAAGGACTTCATCATCTCTTACAGGGTATACTTGGTGTTGAATACCAAGTCTAAATATGAAAAGTTGAGTCAAACTTTAAACAAGTTCTGCTTCCCCTCAAGGTGGCTTCATTATCCTTTGACCAAGTCTTCTGTGAGTTTTGTTCTAATGTTTGGTCATCTTTGGAGCCTTCTTCTCCTTACAATCAATCTCCATATGAGATACTCTAGATCTCAAAAATAACTTATTCTTCATCTTCTTTGGTACATGGATGTATACTTTCATGTACATGACTTGGGTAGTTTGCTTCATGTCTCATTTTAATATATTTCCTCATGCAACCTTCACTGTAGTTTCCTTAGGGCACATGTGACCTGCCTGGAACAAAAACAACAAGGGGAAACAACAAACAATAATAATACTCTTTGTAATGATAATGAAGCAAAAGCAAGAACAATTACCACAGTATCTCTGTTAGAGCTATTACTTGTGACTTTCCTGCAACAAGGGTTAAAAGTAAGAAATACAATAATGAGAGCAACACTCTTCTAGTGTTGTGAATACTCATTCCTTCATGGTAACTTGGATACAAACCAAGAAGCTTCTTTTGGAGTAGATGTTAGTTGTATCTCGTGAATGATCACAATAAGCACTTATCTCAATATGTTCACATGCTACCAAGTATGCTATCTCAACTATGAGGTAGCTATCAAACTTGACATGTGCAAGTTTGAATCTTATCAACTTAATCAATCAAACCTAGAACCTGATCTTGAAGTTTATCCTCAAGAATGAGTGTGTTGCGTTTTTTTCAAGTCTCCTTCACTCAACATGACAAATGATTTCTTCAACCTGTCTTCTGTAATAAGAGAATATGTTATCTTGACAAAAATATAAGTTAGAGAATAACCTCTATAAACTCAAATTTAATCAACCTTGATAATTTTGACCAATGGTTAGTATGATTTCAACATATAACCTAGATGTTCATGAGGTCAAAATAATGTTATAACAAATAGATGCAAATCACAATAATCAAACCTGGGATGCATTATTCCTCTGAATGTGTTGGATCTGAGACCCTTCTAGATCTATGGCAATAGAGCCCTTCTCCTGCAAATACCCTTTAAAGATTAACAATTTAAACATATGTTAGTACATACCTCAGATAGTATTTACAGGTAGTGGTACCATCTGGTAGCAGCGATAATAATTACCAACCCTTTAAAAACTTTAAGGGCGACTGCAACTGGTACTGCAACTGATTCTGAAACTGCAACTACAACTGCAACTTACGGTTTTATGAGGAAACCCTATTTTTTCAAACTTCAAATTTTAAAATTCTGATCCAGGGGCTAGATGCTCTGGGCTGAGGCGAGTTTGCTGGCGCTGTTAGATTTAAAAAAATTCAAGTTTTTCCCCTTGAAACTTGACCTGTGGAAATATGGACTGGTACTTCTGGTATTGGTTCAGGTTTCCTAGTTTTTTTGGTTTTCTTGTTTTCTGGTACTTCTGGTTTTCTGGTACCAGTCAAAACTAGGGTTTGAATTTTTGAAGGCTATGTCCACTGGAAAGGTGCGCTCAAGATGCCAAAAGATTCACTAGGGTAGGGCACACTTTTCTAGATGGGTTTTAGGAAAAAAATCCTTTCCAATAAAAGCCCTAATTTTCTTGTATGAAAACAATGATGTTTTTGCTTATCCAGTGAAAGGTGCTCTCTTTAGCTTAGCTTTGATACCATGCTAAGTTTTAAGCTATTATTAAATTTATTTTCAAATTACTAGATAACCATAGCATAGGTAGGATCACTAAGAGAAACACATTCACAAGATACATAACATTTATTCTGGGAAACCCCCACGGGGGAGAAAACCCAACAAAAACCTCCTTAATATAGATAGCCAATATAATGCCAAGAAAATAACCCAAAACACTAGATAATATCCAAGACTGAGCAATGCGCCTCTCTCTCCTCCTTCTCTTAACTTCAGAAATATCCAAACTTGTGCACTGAGTGAGTGACTTGAGTGAGTGGGAAAATGAGGTACTAGCCTCTCTTATTTGTACTAGCTGAGGAGCGTTAGAGTGGTGTCTCTTCACTGGGTAGGGTCGACTTGTTCAACTAGTGGCTAAATCCACTTTAATTATCCCTAGAGGCCAACTTATCAAATAGAATGTTATAATTAGGGTTTGACCAATCCAAAAAAGGGGATTTGGTCATTTACAATGCCCGACATGATCAATCCACAAAAGGGGATTGATCTAATTAATATTGACTCAATAATAAATAGAATACTCTTTGTAGTTACAATATTTCAACACTCCTACCATCCTTGATCTTAAGAAAAACCTCATAAATGTTTCCCAAGACCTTGCTCTCGTTGCCCTTTCTTTTTCTAAAGTCTCCACATTTTTTGAGATAGACATGGAAGATATGTCTAATATTGTGATTCAATCAATTTCCATTTTTCTCCATGTAACAAGTGGTCTATTTTCACACCATGGGAAATCTGAATCATTTTTTTGCATTGGAAAGGAGTTGTGCACAAGATATCCCCTAATAATTTATTGTCATCAATAGATGGTAACTAGGGTAAATTTTCAGTACCTAAGTTGACAACACCTAACCTCAAGGGGATTAAGAGTGTTGAACTTGTAACCTCCCCAACTCGGGGGAGAGAACCCACGTCTAGCTCATGACTACTTTAGCTAACCCTTGAGGCTAGGAAATAATAATGTTATATACATGTAAAGATTGATATGTGCTCTCCCCATAAAAAAATGGTCTATTTCCACCTTGGGGAAACATTAGGCTTAATTACAAAATTACACAAATCAAATTAGAAATCTTCACTACAGACAAAGTGATTAGATCTTGATATGTCATCACCATTCCAGACATCATCCAAAGCCACACCATCTCCATATTCTTCTTATTCTTATGAAATTCAATGTAAGAACACAATTAAAGGGATATTAACACTCTTGTAATTAACAATGATGGCAAATTCTCACACTTAAAGAAAAAATTAATTATAATTTACTTAAGTTGCCCCAAGTTGTAATTATGCCACCATCTTTACATAGATTTTATTTAGGGCATATTTCAGTTTTCCATTAGTTTACTCACGTCCATACTCTTCCCCTTTTGTTTCCATCAAAGAGAACCATAATTAATATTGTCATAACTTACAAATCTATTTTTTCCCTTAATTTAAAAGAAGAAAAAAAGAGAAAATGAATAATTGAATTTAGCAAGATAAAAAATGCCTCTAGTTGTAGCATATGACCAACTCCATTAGAGGTTTGAGGGTTGTTCATCCACAATGATTCAATTCTTGCGAATAAAATAAAATAGATGATGGTCGATTACTATTCACATTTATTTTTTTGTCATCAATATTTGCAGCTACTTGTTTTATGCCCTTTTAATTTTCCCTATCATTTTCATGTGATCATCATCATGACCTCTAGATTCAGATCCGCCCAAACTCATATCTATAAAAAAGTAAATAGACAATTAGAGACTTAGAGAAAAATAATTAGAGCATAATTACAATAACCAATTTAATAGTGTGTGGACAAATTATGCAATCCATAATACACATAGAATATTCATGACTTCATCCAATGTTATTTCATTGAAAACTTAGCTCTTCCATATGCAAAAAGACAGACTTGGGTATTGTGCAAGTCTCAAGGAAACAAGGGGAGAGAAGAGAATAGGGAAAAGAGGAAAGAGAAGATGGAAGAAAATAAAAAGGACGAAGAGGAAAAGTGAGAAGAAGGAAGGAGGGGCTAAAAAAGAAGGGGAGATAATTGAAGAAGAAGGATATGGAATTGAAAAACAAGAGGAGAAGAATAGTAGGATAAGAATAGGAAGAAAAAGAAGAAGGAAGGATTAGAAGGAGACAAAATGAAAGTGTAAGAGGAAGGAGGATATGGAGAAAAATATGAAGATGAAGGATAATTTTGGAACAAAAAGTGGAGTGTTTGGGGGAATAAGAAAAGGAAGGAGGAGAGGGGGAGAAATGGAGAGGATGAGGGGAAGAAGAGGAGGAGGAGAGAAGAAGAAAAGACAAAATAAGGGAGGAGGAGAAGATCAAAAAGAGGAAGAGGATGGAGAATTTGGAGAAAAAGAGGAAGGAAGAGAAGAAAATGTGAACACAATAAGTTATACAAATTGGAAGAAAAGATTCAAGGAAAATTAAAAATAATGGGAAATTATTACCTTTGATCCAATTGCAGATCTAAGAAATCTCTGCTAGACCCAAATTCTCACCACAATATTTAAGCATCAAGTATCCACAAGCTTGAGACATATAAAATCCAAAATTAAAAGAAAAAAGTGACTTGAAAGTCACCTAAACCCAAAATGCACCAACTTTGATAGGGCATCTCTGATGCAAAGTTAGACCCTTGTATTGTAGTAGTACTAGTGGTATTTTATTTATTTATTTCATATGTCGAGTTACATGTTTATCCTAGGGAGAGATAAATAGGTCTAAATCCTCTAGAAACCAAGGCTCACTCTTCATTACCACTTCTCAATCATGAGGGTATTGAAATAAGAATGGAAAAACCTTCACTTAAGGGGGATATTTGAATCTTACCTTTAACCAGTGAAAATCATATCTTCTCTAACTAGCATAGAAAACATGGGAGACAACTTTTTACCACTAAAATAACCAGTTAGAGCCTTACATCTTAGCTCTGCAAGGTACTCTATCTAGGATCCAATCCATCTACATCAATATCTTTGTTTCAATGATGTTAACTTGAATACAATGCCTCTTTCCTCTATGAAATATGGATTCCTTCTCTAGCACGCTTGAAAATGAAGAAACATCATTCTTCTCATGAGGGAGTTGATGAGTGCCATGCTAAGTAACCTCTACATTATTTTTTTAAGCAAAGGATCTTTCCCTCCCATCCTTTTCTAGATTAGAGGAAACTTTCCATCAATTTCTAACTGAGAATCCCTTCTTTAGAAACCCTAGTTATTTGCATTTCTTCTCCTTCGCCTTTATCTTCCATCATCCTTTGTTAATTTATTGTTCTTTGCTACTTGTTTTTGTTCCCTAATTGAATTACCATAATTAATATACAAACCTAATAATACAATCAACCCTAAAACCCTAATTAATATAGTGACACTTTTTCCTTCCCTTTCCTTCCTCTCTTCCCCTCCTAGGCTTTCTAGGTTTTCCCCTAGAAAGAGGGTGACTCCACTCTCTCATTCCTCCTTGTGGAAGAAAGGTTTCTCACTCTAACATTCACACTACACATAGCAATGTTGAAGCAAAGAGCCTAGACCTAATAGAAAACATTAACTTCGAGCAATAACTCAAAATAGATTGTCTAATTGGGACAAATCCGTAGAACCTTTGCATATATCCTCTAAATAAGAATATAATATAAGGAAATTTTTTAAAAAGAAAATGAACATTTGTATTATATATAATTAGTTGCACCATAGTGAACATAAAAATCCAAAAGGTCTGATACAAAAATTTGGTAGAGATCCAAGAGGACTATCTCTCCTACTATCATATATAACATATATGTAATTCTATGGAACATACACATGATCTTACTACAATATTCCTTAATGAACTTCTCGAGAAAAAACACAATTTTGTAATACATCATCTAACATATGAGACATTATCATGAACCCCCTACACTCCACTTTGTTGTGGAGAATATTCTTCTACCTCCATGGGTGTATCTTCAATATCCCCTTTCCCATCCTATGAATTGCCTTGGTGATATGTTGTTGAAACTTGGTTAATGGATAAAGACTGTAAAGGTTGGGGAAAAACCAAACTTCTCAAAAATTGACATTATGTTTCAAGGTTATCAATTCCGTGAGTGAAGGATTGTTCCAAGTTTACAACCCTAACTATTAATTATTGAAGGGAAGAGTGATTTTCCTCTGAAATTTCCTCATGATGACAAAGAATTTGTTTGAGCTCTCTCCAGGTGTTAGCACAAGAATTTGAAGCTAGAAGAGGCTTGCCTCTCCATAAGGCAACTCAAAAAACCTTTATAGGCAGAACAAATAAGCTACACTTCTCCTCATCTCCTTCAGCAACTAGCATCAAGGTCATAAATCCTTTCACAAGATCATCAACTCTTAAAGAGGCTGTTGAAGAACAATCCCTACCAAAAGTCTCTATCCTACAGAAGAAGAAAGATAAGGGCCAAGGCATTGGAAAGCTTGTGTCCCTTTTTGCAAAAATAAACAATTGATGAAACACTACCTCTCCCACCTATACATGCTTCTAAGTTCTTACTGTTCAGAGTTTTTGTTTTTTTACAAAGAATTAATTCCTTCGACAATAATACGTGCAGACATTCCGTAGCACTATGGCGCTACAAAATAGTCTATTTTTTATGTTCCACCGGTTTGCTACCTACAATGTTGTCGAATCGCCTAAAGCTAATGGTGTTGCTACTACTCAAGGTTGCTATCCATTCTGCACATGTCCAAGTGAAGGTGATGTGTATTTTGATGGTGCTACCTAAATTTCGACAGAACACACAGGCGAGCGCTACCTAAATTCGCTACCGAAATTTTGGCAGAAACCTAATTGTGCAGAGTTTTACAAGGACGCTTCTACCAGTTTTGAGTGACTAACTTAAAACTTGGATTGTGAACAATTGAGAAGGTATTTTTGAAAACTGGAGGAGGTTTTTGTTCATCACATACCAAATAACAAAAAAATCTCTTAGTTTTTCAAAATGTGTTATGGTTAGATAGATATTTGACATAGAAGTGGTGCTACAGAATGTGCTGCTGAAACTTTGTTTTAAGACTACTAAACTAGCATTTTTTACCAGTTGACTTACAGAAGGATTTCCGGGTCAAATAAGATGAATTTTCAAAATCTAAAGGAGTTTATTGTCAATCACAGGCCCATGAACATTAACCTCTTTCGTTTTTCACCCAGGTGTCACAGATTGGGATATTCGAAAGAATATTTGAGCCCTATGTTTTCAATTTTCGTGATTTCATGTTTGAGACATGTTTTTTTGATACCTGTTGCGGCCATATGGAGAGGAATTTAAAGAAACTGAGAGAGGTTTTTCTTCATAACGAGTTTATATACAAAAAAATTTCTTAGATTTTACACATATATTATGGTTTGATAATTTCAAGTGGCATTTGGAAGCCTAGTTTTCAGAATTTCGCCTCCTGAAAAACATGAAATTAGTTAAAACGTGTCATTTTCTGTTTGTAGTTGTTTCTATTTTGGGAAAGGGGTTGGAGTTCGAATGAGTGATATGGAAAGGACCTATATGGCTATATATTCATTGTACAAGAGGGTAGGATGGTTGGATTCATGAGCCAAGAGAGGCCTGAGAGAGTAGGAGCAGTAAGAGTTGCTCATTTGTAAGCCTGAGGGCTTGTTTGTTATGAAATTTTCTGTCATTAAAGATTCATGAGAGATGTTATCAGATTGTCTTCTTTTTTTTCAAACTTATTTGTTATCTTCTTGCTTGAACATATTGCAGGTTTTGAGGATCATAGTTGCCATTGATTGATGGATTCATGAACAACAAATGATCTGTTGTAGCTTGCCCATTAAATCATTGTTCATTGTTTAAGCAAATCTTTATCTATTTCAAAAAGGATCTCTGTTAAATGGGTTTTCTTCCTTTTTTCATATTCACCATGCTTCTATTCATCATTATATATCTTTTTGTCTGATATACATTTTGATTGCCTCCGTAGGATGTTATGACTCCATGCCCAATGGAATGCCTTTGCAGACTTTTTGTTGCCCTCTCCCTTTCTTTCTCATCTTGTTGATCCACCTATTCAAACCATTTTAATCCATTTACATTTCTATGTTACCAAGATTACTCTCATTTGTAGTCTGGGAGTGACTCTTGGAGTGATAACATAATTGGCACCGTTGCCGGGGACGGAGATGAATGAGAAATCTTCCTTGGGAGAATGACATTGATCAGATCCATCTTTTGATGGTGAACAAGGGTTGGTCACATATTCAG
>SNQJ01S0015344.1:163095-196329 GCA_010110895.2 Picea sitchensis
AAAAAAAAAAAAAAGAGAAAATGAATAATTGAATTTAGCAAGATAAAAAATGCCTCTAGTTGTAGCATATGACCAACTCCATTAGAGGTTTGAGGGCTCTTCATCCACAATGATTCAATTCTTGTGAATAAGATAAAATAGATGATGGTCGATTACTATTCACATTTATTTTTTTGTCATCAATCTTTGCAGCTACTTGTTTTATGCCCTTTAATTTTCCCTATCACTTTCATGTGATCATCATCATGATCCCTAGATTCAGATCCGCCCAAACTCATATCTATAAAAAAGTAAATACACAATTAGAGACTTAGAGAAAAATAATTAGAACATAATTACAATAACCAATTTAATAGTGTGTGGACAAATTATGCAATCCATAATACACATAGAATATTCATGACTTCATCCAATGTTATTTCATTGAAAACTTATCTCTTCCATATGCAAAAAGACAGACTTGGGTATTGTGCAAGTCTCAAGGAAACAAGGGGAGAGAAGAGAATAGGGAAAAGAGGAAAGAGAAGATGGAAGAAAATAAAAAGGATGAAGAGGAAAAGTGAGAAGAAGGAAGGAGGGGCCAAAGAAGAAGGGGAGATAATTGAAGAAGAAGGATATGGAATTGAAAAACAAGAGGAGAAGAATAGTAGGATAAGAATAGGAAGAAAAAGAAGAAGGAAGGAGTAGAAGGAGACAAAATGAAAGTGTAAGAGGAAGGAGTATATGGATAAAAATATGAAGATGAAGGATAATTTTGGAACAAAAAGTGGAGTGTTTGGGGGAATAAGAAAAGGAAGGAGGAGGGGGGGGGAGAAATGGAGAGGATGAGGGGAAGAGGAGGACGAGGAGAGAAGAAGAAAAGACAAAATAAGGGAGGAGGAGAAGATCAAAAAGAGGAAGAAGATGGAGAATTTGGAGAAAAAGAGGAAGGAAGAGAAGAAAATGTGAACACAATAAGTTATACAATTTGGAAGAAAAGATTCAAGGAAAATTAAAAATAATGGGAAATTCTTTCCTTTGATCCAATTGCAGATCTAAGAAATCTCTGCTAGACCCAAATGCTCACCACAATATTTAAGCATCAAGTATCCACAAGCTTGAGACATATAAAATCCAAAATTAAAAGAAAAAAATGACTTGAAAGTCACCTAAACCCAAAATGAACCAACTTTGACAGGGCATCTTTGATGCAAAGTTAGACCCTTGTATTGTTGTAGTGATAGTGGTAATTTTTTCATTTATTTCATATGTCGAGTTACACGTTTATCCTAGGGAGAGATAAATAGGTCTAAATCCTCTAGAAACCAAGGCTCACTCTTCATTACCACTTCTCAATCATGAGGGTATTGAAATAAGAATGGAAAAACCTTCACTTAAGGTGGATATTTGAATCTTACCTTTAACCAGTGAAAATCATATCTTCTCTAACTAGGATAGAAAACATGGGAGACAACTTTTTACCACTAAAGTAACCAGTTAGAGCCTTACATATTAGCTCTGCAAGGTACTCTATCTAGGATCCAATCCATCTCCATCAATATCTTTGTTTCAATGATGTTAACTTGGATACAATGCCTCTTTCCTCTATGAAATATGGATTCCTTCTCTAGCACGCTTGCAAATGAAGAAACATCATTCTTCTCATGAGGGAGTTGATGAGTGCCATGATAAGTAACCTCTACATTATTTTTTTAAGGAAAAGAGATTTCCCTCCCATCCTTTTATAGATTAGAGGAAACTTTCCATCAATTTCCAACTGAGAATCCCTTCTTTAGAAACCCTAGTTATTTGCATTTCTTCTCCTTCTCCTTTATCTTCCATAATCCTTTGTTAATTTATTGTTCTTTGCTATTTGTTGGTGTTCCCTAATTGAATTACCATAATTAATATACAAACCTAATAATACAATCAACCCTAAAACCCTAATTAATATAGTGACACTTTTTCCTTCCCTTTCCTTCCTCTCTTCCCCTCCTAGGCTTTCCCCTAGAAAGAGGGTGACTCCACTCTCTCATTCCTCCTTGTGGAAGTAAGGTGTCTCACTCTAACATTCACACTACACATAGCAATGTTGAGGCAAAGAGCCTAGACCTAATAGAAAACATTAACTCCGAGCAATAACTCAAAACAGATTGTCTAATTGGGACAAATCCATAGAACCTTTGCATATACCCTCTAAATAAGAATATAATATAAGGATTTTTTTTAAAAAGAAATTGAAAATTTGTATTATATATAATTAGTTGCACCATAGTGAACATAAAAATACAAAAGGTCTGATACAAAAATTTGGTAGAGATCCAAGAGGACTATTTCTCCTACTATCATATATAACATATATGTAATTCTATGGAACATACACATGATCTTACTAAAGTATTCCTTAACGAACTTCTCGAGAAAAAACACAATTTTGTAATACATCATCTAACAGATGAGACATTATCATGAACCCCCTACACTCCACTTTGTTGTGGAGAATATTCTTCTACCTCCATGGGTGTATCTTCAATATCCCCTTTCCCATCCTATGAATTGCCTTGGTGATATGTTGTTGAAACCTAGTTAATGGATAAAGACTGTAAAGGTTGGGGAAAAACCAAACTTCTCAAAAATTGACATTATGTTTCAAGGTTATCAATTCTGTGAGTGAAGGATTGTTCCAAGTTTACAACCCTAACTATTAATTATTGAAGGGAAGAGTGATTTTCCTCTGAAATTTCCTCATGATGACAAAGAATTTGTTTGAGCTCTCTCCAGGTGTTAGCACAAGAATTTGAAGCTAGAAGAGGCTTGCTTCTCCATAAGGCAACTCAAAAAACCTTTATAGGAAGAACAAAGAAGCTACGCTTCTCCTCATCTCCTTCAACAACTAGCATCAAGGTCAGAAATCCTTTCACAAGATCATCAACTCTTAAAGAGGCTGTTGAAGAACAATCCCTACCAAAAGTCTCTATCCTACAAAAGAAGAAAGATAAGGGCCAAGGCATTGGAAAGCTTGTGTCCCTTTTTGCAAAAATAAACAATTGATGAAACACTACCTCTCCCACCTATACATGCTTCTAAGTACTTACTGTTCAGAGTTTTGGGTTTTTTACAAAGAATTAATCCCTTCGACAGTAATAAGTGCAAACATTCTGTAGCACTATGGTGCTATAGAATAGTCTATTTTTTATGTTCCACCGGTTTGCTACCTACAATGCTGTCAAATCGCCTAAAGCTAATGGTGTTGCTACTACTCGAGGTTGCTACCCATTCTGCACATGTCCAAGTGAAGGTGCTGTGTATTTTGATGGTGCTACCTAAATTTTGACAGAGCACACAGGCGGGTGCTACCTAAATTCGCTACCGAAATTCTGGCAGAAACCGAATTGTGCAGAGTTTTACAAGGACGCTTCTACCAGTTTTGAGTGACTAACTTAAAACTTGGATTGTGAACAATTGAGAAGGTATTTTTGAAAATTGGAGGAGGTTTTTGTTCATCACCTACCAAATAACAAAAAAATCTCTCAGTTTTTCAAAATATGTTATGGTTAGATAGATATTTGACATAGAAGTGGTGCTACGAAATGTGTTGCTGAAACTTTGTTTTAAGACTACTGAACTGACATTTTTTACCAGTTGACTTACAGAAGGATTTCCGGGTGAAATAAGATGAATTTTCAAAATATGAAGGAGGTTATTGTCAATCACGGTCCCATGAACATTAACCTCTTTCATTTTTCACACAGGTGTCACGGATTAGGATATTCGAAAGAATCTTTGAGCCCTATGTTTTCAGTTTTCGTGATTTCATGTTTGAGACATGGTTTTTTGACACCTGTTGCGGCCAACTGGAGATGAATTTAAAGAAACAGAGAGAGGTTTTTCTTCATAACGAGTTTATATACAAAAAAAATTCTCAGATTTTACACATATATTATGGTTTGAGAATTTCAAGTTGCATTTGGAAGCCTAGTTTTCAGAATTTCGCCTCCTGAAAAACAGGAAATTAGTTAAAACATGTCATTTTCTGTTTGTAGTTGTTTCTATTTTGGGAAAGGGGTTGGAGTTTGAATGGGTGAGCTGGAAAGGACCTATATGGCTATATATTCATTGTACAATAGGGTAGGATGGTTGGATTCATGAGCCAAGAGAGGCTTGAAAGAGTAGGAGCAATAAGAGTTTCTCATTTGTAAGCCTGAGGGCCTGTTTGTTATGAAATTTTATGTCATTAAAGATTCATGAAAGCTGTTATCAGATTGTCTTCTTTGTTTTCAAAATTCTTTATTATCTTCTTGCTTGAACATATTGCAGGTTTTGAGGATCATAGTTGCCAATGATTGATGGATTCATGAACAACAAATGATCTGTTGTAGCTTGCCCATTAAATCATTGTTCATTGTTTAAGAAAATCCTTATCTATTTCAAAAAGGATCTCTGTTAAATGGGTGTTCTTCCTTTTTTCATATTCACCATGCCTCTATTCATCATTATATATCTTTTTGTTTGATATACATTTTGATTTCCTTTGATCCGTAGGATGTTATGACTCCATGGCCAATGAAATGACTCTGCAACCTTTTTGCTGCCCTCTCCCTTTCTTTCTCATCTTGTTGATCCACCTATTCAAACCATTTTAATCCATTTACATTTCTATGTTACCAATCTTACTCTCAGTTGTAGTTTGGGAGTGACTCTTGGAGTGATAACATAATTGGCGTCGTTTCCAAGGATGGAGATGAATGAGAAATCTTCCCTGGGAGAACGACATTGATCAGATCCATCTTTTGATGGTGAACAAGGGATGGTCACATATTTAGGACTGCATCATTCACCTGGCGACTCCAAAATCAAATACTCCACTAGGGAGGATCCTGTTGACACAAATATGAAAGAACACAAGGGAAAAACCATGTATTAGTTTATGATTTTTCTTCATGAACTGTTGTTGTTCTTCATCAACTCATTTTTGCTTTTCCCTTCACATGTAAATAGGATTATCTGGTGTTTTGTTTATTCGTATGATCATCAACATACTTTTTTATATCCATCCTTGCAAGAGGAAAGTTTGTCACATACTTGTGTTGTTGAGGTTGATCCTGTGTCCTTGACTCAACCTATTTATAAAGACGAGCTTTGCATTCAAATCCCTCCTGAACCTGATCACCCTTGTAACATTGAAGAGATTGAAATTGTTTCAAAGCCTTCAGAGATATCATCACCTTATGATATTACCATTGAACCTTGCTATCAGTTGGCTACATCTCATACTCAACCCACTACTGTTCAAAGTAGGATCCGAGATAAGCTTTTTAAACCTTTATGGCTGCCACCTTACCTTCATCCTTATCCTCTTAATTTTCTTGAGTATCTTCCCTGGTTTCCTGGAGGGGATCACGTTATAGCTGAGAGGCATTTGGAAACCTTTGAGAACTTTATTGATCAATTTGAGATAGTGCATGATGATGTTAACATGAGGTTATTCTCCAATTCCTTATTAGGAGATGCTGCTATATGGTTTAGGAGTTTGAGGGCTCATTCCATTTGTTTGTGGATCAAGATATCCGATGTTTTTCTAAAGAATTGGGGAGAAAATAAGTTTTTTGACCAATACCTGACTGAGTTTCATGATTTGAGGAGAGGAGAGGAAGAAAATATGGTTGTCTTCAACATGATATTTTATAATCTTTATCATAACATGCCATCACAGATCTGATATTTCGAGGTTGCTGCCATGGTATACTATGTAAGGGCTCAACATTCCAAGCTTGTGCTTCTCCTGAGAGAAAATAAAATATTCATCCTAGCATGCTTATTTGAAGATGCCAGAGAAGTCGAGGAGAATATATGTGCTAGCAGGAGGATCTGAGATTGAGTTTGTTTTGAAAATCTGCATGCATATGAGCAAGCAAGTTGTCAGTGCATTTCAGATTTTGAGCAAGAAGACAGTGAGTATAAAGAAGATCTGGAACAACATCAAGAATATGAGTATGTGTCAGATTTGAAATCAGATTCTTCAGTATCTTCAGATTTTCCTATGGACATGTATGCATGTCAAGTTGATGATCAATTTTCAGACCTTTGTGAGCATGAAGTAACTGATGATCATATTGATAATTGCATTTTTCTTGCTGATCATTATCAATATGATTTAAACCTCGTCTTATCATCATTTGTTGATCATTATTCTGAAGAAAAAATTGTTAATATTGATGATCAAAATCTGATCACAAGAAAACTAGAGGGTTATCAGTTTTCAAACAAAGAGTTGGTCATGGATAAGCAGTTGATTTCTGTGAATCAATATGTTTTTTATTACGGTTTCAAGGATCCAGTTGCATTCTTATTGGATTCATACATTTCAGATCACCCAAAAGCTTCAGATTTCATTTACTCATCAACACTTCCGGGTGAGTATGGTTTTATGAATGATTATCTATCACTGGTGATATGTTTATGTTATTATCTATTGATTAGCAATAAAGACAAGACTATTTCAGTTTTGAAATTACTTGAATGGATATTATGGAAGTCTTCCTTTACCTTATCAGGGTGCAGATCCAATTAGAGTAGGAGCAGGAAGAAATAAGCTCATTTCGAGAATTTCCTTTCTGTTAGTTTGCTGTAGTTAGATTTCAGTTTCAAATGAGGAGCAGAGGTGCTCTCAAGCATGAAGGATTCTAGGAAAATAATGAGGGAGGATAAGGCACTGAAACTACAAGAGATCTTAGAGCCTCACAGGGAGGACTCTATCCCCCATGGAGCCTATGTTAGCACAAGAATTTGTAGCTAGAAGAGGCCTACCTCTCCATAAGATAGCTTAAAAAACCTTTATAGGTAGAACAAAGAAGCTACACTTCTCCTCATCTCCTTCAGCAGCCAGCATCAAGGTCAGAAAGCCTTTCACAAGATCATCATCTCTTAAAGAGGCTGTTGAAGAACAACCCCTACCAAAAGTCTCTATCCTACAGAAGAAGAAAGATAAGGGCCAAGACATTGGAAAGCTTGTGTCCCTTTTTGCAAAGATAAACAATTGATGAAACACTACCTCTGCCACCGATACAGGCTTCTAAGTGCTTACTGTTCAGAGTTTTGGGTTTTTTACAAAGAATTAATCCCTTCGGCAGTAATAAGTGTAGACATTTCGTAGCGCTATGGCACTACAGAATAGTCTATTTTTGATGTTCCACCGGTTTGATACCTACAATGTTGCCGAATCGCCTAAAGCTAATGGTGTTTCTACTACTTGAGGTTGCTACCCATTCTGCACATGTCCAAGTGAAGTTGATTCTTATTTTGATGGTGCTACCTAAATTTTTACAGAACACACAGGCGGGCGCTACCTAAATTCGCTACCGAAATTCTGGCAGAAACCGAATTGTGCATAGTTTTACAAGGACGCTTCTACCAGTTTTGAGAGACTAACTTAAAACTTGGATTGTGAACAATTGAGAAGGTAATTTTGAAAAATGGAGGAGGTTTTTGTTTATCACATACCAAATAACAAAAGACTCTCTCCGTTTTTCAAAATGTGTTATGGTTAGAAAAATATTTGACATAGAAGTGGTTCTACATAATGTGTTCTTGAAACTCTGTTTTAAGACTGTTGAACTGACATTTTTTACCAATTGACTTTTAGAAGGATTTCCGGGTGAAATAAGATGAATTTTAAAAATATGAAGGAGTTTATTGTCAAGCACGGGCCCATGAACATTAACCTCTTTCATTTTTCATACAGGTGTCATGGATTGGGAGATTCAAAAGAATCTTTGAGCCCAATTTTTTCAGTTTTCGTGATTTCCTGTTTGAGACATGTTTTTGTGATACTAGTTGCGGCCAGCTGGAGAGGAATTTAAAGAAACCGAGAGAGGTTTTTCTTCATAAAGAGTTTATCTACAAAAAATGTTCTCATATTTTACACATATATTATGGTTTTATAATTACAAGTGGCGTTTGGAAGCCTAGTTTTTAGAATTTCGCCTCCTGAAAAACATGAAATTAGTTAAAACGTGTCATTTTATGTTTGTAGTTGTTTCTATTTTGGGAAAGGGGTTGGAGTTCGAATGAGTGAGATGGAAAGGACCTATATGGCTATATATTCATTGTACAATAGGGTAGGAGGGTTGTATTCATGAGCCAAGAGAGGCTTGAGAGAGTAGGAGCAGTAAGCACTGCTCATTTGTAAGCCTAAGGGCCTATTTGTTATGAAATTTTCTGCCATTAAAGATTCATGAGAGTTGTTATCAGATTGTCTTGTTTGCTTTCACACTTATTTGTTATCTTCTTTCTTGAACATATTTCAGGTTTTGAGGATCATAGCTACCATTGATTGATGGATTCATGAACAACAGAGCATCTGTTGTAGCTTGCCCATTAAATCATTGTTCATTGTTTAAGCAAATCTTTATCTATTGCAAAAAGGATCTATGTTAAATGGGTGTTATTCTTTTTGTCATATTCACCATGCTTCTACTCATCATTATATATCTTTTTGTATGATATACATTTTGATTGCCTTTGATCCGTAGGATGTTATGACTCCATGCCCAATGGAATGCCTCTGCAGAATTTTTGTTGCCCTCTCCCTTTCTTTCTCATCTTGTTGATCCACCTATTCAAACCATTTTAATCCATTTACATTTCTATGTTACCAAGCTTACTCTCATTTGCAGTCTGGGAGTGACTCTTGGAGTGATAACACCAAGAAGGCTCCATATCAAGACCAGACATAAAACTCTTGTTGCCGATGTAACCATGCCATGCACCACTTGAAAAAATGTTTTTATGGGAGAATTGAGCAGAGGGACGAATGATAGAGGAAGACCACTGAATTTCCATGTTCCCACTTCTATTTATATCCTCATATGTGTAAATAAGAGAAGTTATAGAGAAACAACTAGATTGAACCTTCCAACGAGAAAACCCATTGTCGGAAAGGGATAGACCAGATGTCACACACCTTAAATTCCATTCATAATATATATATATATATATATATATATATATATATATATATTCTGTAACAACCCAATTTGATTATTTAATTTTCATAGTTGTTAATTTAAATTTAATTAATTATTAAAATAAATTCAATAAGTATTTTGTTATTTTATTATTAAAAGGGAGGTGAATTAATTAATGAAGTCATAAGGTTGTTGGGGAATTAATGAGGGGGATAAGGTAGTTGGGAAATGACTGAGAGGGGAGGATAAGGAAGAGGGCAAGGGACTTGGAGAAGGGTCTCATTTTTTTGTTTTGGAAAATTTTGCAAGAGGTGGAAGAGGAGGAGGAAAATGGGGAGAACAGGTTGTTTTGGGAACTTTCACAGGGCACTGTTGTTGTTGGGAACTTTGGGCTCAGGGGCCAGGAAACCGCAAGGATTCATGGAGCTAGGGAGCCAGAGAGGTTGTTCCTAGTTGTCTGGGAGGTTAATATTCAGTTCGGAAGTTTGGGCAAGCACACGAACAAGTGAACCAGGGGTTGAATCAACCAACCTCTAGGTGGAGGTATGTATTTTACCAATTGGTCTGTTATCATTATGTTGTTGTTATTGTGTTGTTATCGTTATTATTTTGTTGTTGTTTATTCCTAGCATAAGAAAATCATGAAATAAATCCTAAACTAAATTCCAGTCATTTAAGTAGGAAATTATATAATTATTTTATTTATTTTGAGTCCTGAAATAGGTAGGCCTTACATATGGTATCAGAGCGAGGTTTCAAAACTAAAAACTAGGGCTTACCCACGTACAACCCTGGAAAACACAACCCTACAACCCTAGAAAACACAAACCTGAACCCTTGGACATGCAACTACCCTTTAATTACAACCCTTAAATAAACTAGAAATAGCCCAGAAATGACGCTGGAACCCTAAGGAAACTACCTAGAAAAGTATTAGAGAAGAGGGTTTTGCACAATATTAGAGATGAGGGTGAGTGTAGAAGAAGGGAAAAGACCATGCCACACCTCTTCGAGTCCCATGTCCACTTGTTCCTTGTTCCACTGTTCCAACCCCTATACCTGTAAACACCCTCACCCTCACCTGCAAAAGAACAAGAGGAAATAATTATAAGGGTTAGATCCTAGAAACCTCTTAAATATATATATCAGATACTAAACTAGTAAACATAATTATGATGTGTGTGTGTGTGTGTGTGTGTGTGTGTGTGTGTGTATAAACATGAGTATGATCAATTTTATACATGAGTGTGTCAAGCCCGAGCTCAAGGCCAAGGCACTAAGGAGGAAGCCCACAAAGGGAGACCACTATGCACCAGCACCTCCCAACCCAGAAACCAATAAATTCAGGGTGTTGTAAAGCATCGTTGTTGCCCTTCCTCAATGATTCACAAGGTTGTGCTCAAGACCGAGAAAAAGCGTTGAGCAACAAAGTTAGGAGCCCACAGGGAGCATGGGTTGCGCTAAGAGCATTGTACATCGCACACGACCTTCAGATCTTCAGTCTGACTTATAGCTTCTCTCTAGTTCCTTGATGAACTTTGTGGGATGACTGATGGTCATGGATAGATAATAAATCAACATTTCACCAACCAATGACCAACCAGTGGACCTAGGTGGCATATTGTCTGCTTTATTCCTTTCTCTCCCACCATCAATATTTCCCCACACTCTGTAGATAAGGTGAAAAAGCACTTCAATCTGCATAGAATCCATGAATAGATTTGAAGGAGATTTACTGGACATGCCTTCCATGAATTGACCGCTTCAAGTCCACCACCACTACTGCAGTGAATACTACCAACACTAGAGTTGTTTGGTCGGCCATAGTCAAAACTGATAATGATAATGGATCGCTCTTTCTTTTGGTTCCAACTTAAGCGGACGTAGATTGTTGTGCAAAGGGTTAGTGGAATTTATAGCTTGGAAATCAAACTTGCACACAATACCATTTTCGAAGAAACAAAACCCAACGCCTAAGACCAAATGACCAAGAACCCAAGTCGTGAGGGGGACTGTGCATCCCAAACACCACAAGTCGCACCACACCAAGTGGGAGGAAGAGAGCCCACGGGGGATGTTTCCTTTTACGCTGTGCTCCCACCTCCTACTCAGACTGCTATCCCTCTGTGCTTTGGCAGCTGCCATTGCGCCAAAGCTCGAGCTCAAGACCAAGCACAGGTCACAAGGAAGGATCCACCACCAGTGCCAAACCACAAGGAGAAGAGCCCATAGGGCGTAGGTCCATGCGCTATGCATGGACAACCTGCAAAGTGAAATTAGATGAGGGGGTAGGGGGGGTTGGTGCAGAGGCAAAAAATATAGAGCGCTTGAGTGAGGGGTATGGTTTTGGGAGACAAGGAAGTGGGAGGGCGGGGCACGTGGGTCTCATGCGAGAACCCACATTTCCCACCTTCCACTTCACATTTAGGGTTAGATTTTTATTTTCTTTCTTTATTTTATTTCAAATATAATAATTATTTATTTAAAATAATTTATTTAAAAAAAGTAATAAATTAATAATGAAGGTAAGAAAATACA
This sequence comes from Picea sitchensis, assembly GCA_010110895.2. Classification (NCBI taxonomy): domain Eukaryota; kingdom Viridiplantae; phylum Streptophyta; class Pinopsida; order Pinales; family Pinaceae; genus Picea; species Picea sitchensis. Next base: position 174,579 of record SNQJ01S0015344.1, read on the forward strand.
ATAAGTCTAATGGTAATGATGATGATCTAAATAAGAATGTATAAAATGTATGTGATGATTGCATAAACAATCGGTAGAAGGACATATGCACAAATTATGATATGAATAATAATAATATATGAAGAGGGAATATGGAAAAATAGGTATAGATAATAATAAGCATGCTTTGAAAGGTAATTATGACCTAACATATAGGTAAGGGAAAGGATAATATAGAGGTTATATTTCTTGTGATGAATTAATAAATTGGGAGTGGTAAATATGGTTAAATATGTAGTATTATGAAGTTAATCTTATGTCTAAAATACAAAGCAGAAGTAATAAGTAAGTTAATTGTAAGGAAGAGTGCATTAATATATATGAAGGTTGGCAAGTAGTATAGAGTGGTAATAGAGCTAATAATGCAATAAAAGATATGAAATGAAGTAAATTTGTATTATGTGATCACATAAGTTAACTTGCAAGGATGACAATTTTACGAGAATTGTAAATATCAAGACATGAATGCTAATTATCACACCATAGATGATAATTTTGAAGATAGTAAAATGTGTTAGGTATACATTAAAGTATTGTTGAGTACTTGTATTTAAAAAAAAAATGTCGACAATAACTAATAATAAGTATGTGATAAATTTAGCTAATAATTATATAGTTGTGATATGTTATAAACGTAATAGAAGTATATAATTATAATTGTGCTCGGTATATTAATATATGCTACGTTGTTAATAATGAAATGTTGTTATTGGATATGAAGGATGATATTACAAAAGGACATTAAAATTTGTAGCATATAATCATGGTGTCAATCTAGTGATTGAGAAGTGAAGTATAAAATAAGCGAAAACATATGGGTAATATATGACACAATAATAGTATGCATTATAGTAGTAACATTATGAAAGGATATATAATATAATCACATTATGTAAGTATTAATAGTAATACATGTAAGTATACAATATGGAGTTAATAATAATAGTAATATATGTTCAGATGAGTTAGTACATTGTGTTTAACCATGTGGCATTGATAGGATTATCATTGTATGTAAAGATGACACACATACAAATTACAAACAAATAGTGAATATAAAGTTATCAAATACTATTTATGCTATATTTGGAAAGTAAGTTAGGGGGAAATGAAAAAATGCCAAATGAATTAGGTAGAGTAAGTTTACATAAATTTTTTTTTTTTATTGTTATAGCATGTAGGTATAGGTAAAGTAATATTGGTTATAATATAAATTGATTATATTAGTGATTGATGATAGCCCATATTCATAATAATAAGCCATGTATGACCAGCTAATCAAGTAATAGATAATGAATATGGAACTAAAAGTAAAGATAAATGTAGTGAAAGTGCTATAAAGTAAAGGGGTCAATTATTGCAAGTAATGAGTGATAGTAGTGACAACTTGAAAGCTATAATAATAAAGGACAATGTGGAAGGAATGTAATCCTTGATGGTATAAAGTATGTTGAAGGGATGCATGTAATATATAACATAATTATAATAAATGTATAAAGTACACACCGTAAAATGGGTAATTATGCATGATATAATGGTAATAAGTTAATTACAGGAGTCATGAAGTGAATTCAGGAGATGATAAATAATGTAAATAACATTTTAAGGGAATGCAATGTGTATGTTATAGTAATAGATAAGGATAGTGTGTGATTTAGACAAAGAGTTGGTGTGCAATTAAGTACACATAAGATAAGGCACTGGTGGTATATCTAGGATAAAGCAGAAGTATATAAATAGATGATAATGAAGATATATGACAATCAATATATGGAAGTATAGGATAACAAAAATATAGTAAAAACAAAGGAAATTAGAGCATAACAACAATTAAGGATTGATGTGAATAAATATATAATGCAAGTATACAATTTTTAAATAAAGGGGGGAGTGGTAATAATGGTAATATAGAGCTCAGATATGTATAGGCCGAAAAAGGGAATAAGACACATGACAAATAATAAATAACGGTTATATAAAATGAAGTATTAGGACAAATATACACTTAGGGTTATGAAATAAAGACAACATATGAGGTTAGTAAATACGTACATTGTTTAAGGAATAGAAGGTATAATATCAAAAGAATTAAAAGTTGATAAAGGTATAATTGAAGAGGGATGTAAATGATGTATAAAGGTAATAAATGAAGGTAATAAGTAAGCAATACCTTAGTAATCAATATAAGGGTATATTAGTAAGAGGAAAGTGTGTAGAAGTGGACATGATAAGTATGGTTAGAATGTATGAGAGAGAGAGAGAGAGAGAGAGAGAGAGTATGATGTGTCAAGGAAGATGTAAATTGCGTACAATAAATTCTAGTAGATAAATGGCATATATAAATACATGGTGGGTTGTTAAAGAGGGGAATGAACTTGGAAGGTGTTGGTGATGCACCAAGAAAGGTCTATAGACTAGTGTCAATAAGTATCATGTAGATATAGAGGATATAAAAGTTGACACATGTGAAGTTCAATTGTGAGAAAATAAGACCTTAAAGTCAAGTAATTGTAGAGCATGGAATGGACCCTAATGGAAAACTTAGCCTTGACTCGGGGGTGCTCACTAAAGCATGGTCAAATTACTCTTGTAGTTATAAATCAAATGTACCTCGACTATGATAAGAGAATCATATAATCGACAATTACCTTGTCAAGATCTAATCTTTATAACCTAATAAGAAGATAACTAATTAAGTTTGGCGACCAAAGAAACCTTAAAATGTCTGCCCCATGTAATGATCACATGACAATATCTCAGTCAATATTCCTAGGCATGGAAAAATTTTGCGATGGCATGTGTGTGGTATCAATCGAGCTAGAGTGATAATCAAGTTAGTAGTAAATGGTTTATAATTATCAATATATTCCAAGTGGGATTGTATGCACAGCTTAATGAAATTTATATAAATCTTATTATTAGAATCACTTAACAAAAAAAAAAAACTAATAATAAGCTAATGTTTTGATCGATAGTCAACTAACAAGCTATACTTTAAATATGGGAATCCTATATGGAGCTTGAGAAGAATAACTTGATAAGAGGTGTGTGTCTTAACATTAACTAAATCACAAGTGTCAAGTTTGAGTCACCAAAGTAGTACTCAAACATGGAGTGCCAAGGAGGGAGCCCACAAGGGGCCAAAACATTCCACTATGCAACAAGTGGTAATAAGATTTGAGTTTGGACACAATGGAGGTCTGCTAAATAAGGGTAGCCAATTAATGTATTAATAGTCTCAACATATATCTAAACAAGTGAAGGTATAATAGGATTAGTATAGCACTTGATCAACTACCTAGGAGGATGTAGATATGATACGTTGAGATCATCCCACACTTTTGACCACAACCTTAGGACTATGTTTCCCAAAGAATGGGTGTATGCATGGAACACTACTAATGATACACTTTGATTTTAAGACATATGAATCTATCTGAATGCCAATTCTATGAATGTTTAACGTTACTTGAATTATGATGGATATTATGCAATCTATTTCTAACTTGGAAATTCTGAAATTTAAAGTTGTTGGCACGTGTATACCAAAGTGAGATTATGATTAAATGCATTTACATGATAGTAGTGCATAGATATGTATGAGTTTGTGTTATAGACTAATCTGCAGGTCAACGAGCTATGAAATAGCCAAAGGATAATGATGATAAAAGGTTGATGTCGTGAACATCGACCGAGAAACAATATGGTATGAATATTTTCATGTGAAATTATGTTGGTACAAATGAATTGCTATGATATGTAGACAAGTGCAGGTTTTCTAGGTGGTGAGACTGCCTAAAACTGAATATATGATGACAAAGTTCCAACCAACATAGTGCCACTGTATGGTCCATGGTAGGGTTTTGAACCTAGTTCTATTAGGAGGGGTGGATGAATTTCCCACCATGTATCCTCTGAAACTTGGAGTCATGGGAGGATGGTGTTAGCTCACGCTCCCCTAGACGTGTGATGATGACTTCCATATGCCTTCTGGGGAATCTTGGTCAAGAGAGTTGACACTTCCTCTTACAGGTTCTATATGGAGTTAGGTCAATATAGTTGATGCTCCAAGATAGTCCAGCAAAGGAAGGATAGGGATGGAAGATGGAAGTAGGTTAGGAAGGAATGATCACTAGAAGTAGTTGAGAGTGTGTGGGGCTTTCACATTATGGTAGAATTTCTTGATTTCCTCATTTAAAAAAAAAAAATGTATATATGTATGTTTATATTTACTTAACTGAACTACAATTATCTAAGTGAATGTTGCTTGTGATAAATTATTGTAATTGAGGGATTTCACAAACATTTTAAAGGGTCTATTATCTTTTATGAAATGAATGGTCTTGTTGATTGGATTGGATGCATACAATAATTACTTTAGGTGTGATAATTATTGTCATTAGTACATGTGTGAGTCATGTATGTGCTAACTACGCATGCATACCTTGCACATGTACACTAGTATGTATACATGTTTTAAATTGACAATGTTGTTTATTTGATGTGGATGTATGAATCTTGTGTCATTACCCTTGTATTGTAAATTAATCTAACTTCGGGACGAAGTTTCTTGAAGGGTGGGTGTATGTAACAACCCAATTTGATTATTTAATTTTCATAGTTGTTAATTTAAATTTAATTAATTATTAAAATAAATTCAATAAGTATTTTATTGTTTTATTATTAAAAGGGAGGTGAAGTAATTAATGAAGTGATAAGGTTGTTGGAGAATTAATGAGGGGGATAAGGTAGTTGGGAATTGAATGAGAGAGGAGGACAAGGAGGAGGGTAAGGGACTTGGAGAAGGGTCTCATTTTTTTTGTTTTGAAAAATTATGCAAGAGGTGGAAGATGAGGAGGAAAATGGGGAGAACATGTTGTTTTGGGAACTCTCACAGGGTACTGTTGTTGCTGGGAACTTTGGTATCGGGGGCCACAAAACCGCAAGGATTCCTGGAGATAGGGAGTTAGAGAGGATGTTCCTAGTTGACTAGGAGGTTAATATTCAGTTGGGAAGTTTTGGAAAGAACAAGAACAAGTGAACCAGGGGCCGAATCAACCAACCTGCAGGTGGAGGTGTGTATTTTACCAGTTCATCTGTTATCATTATGTTGTTGTTATTATGTTATAGCTATTGTTGTTATTATGTTGTTATCATTATTATGTTGTTGTTGTTTATTCCCGGTATAAGAAAATCATGAAAGAAATTCTAAACTAAATTTCAGTCATTTCAGTAGGAAATTATAGAAAATGTTTATTTATTTTGAGTCCTGAAATAGGTAGGACTTACATATTCATCCATAATATGCTAATCATTTCTCGTCATCATAATTTTCGCATATAAGTCTATTAACTTATTTATTTCTACCTTATGTCTTTCTTTTTTTTCCCTTATCATACAATAGTCTCACTATTCTTCCATCGTTTTGTTATAACGACAAACCCATAGAGACTAAATGCTTACACAAAAAGTCCTTTATAACTTCTCATAACTTATTATATAATCTTATATTATAATAGTTGAACACCTCTATATTCAATAATATAGCTCTTCACTATACGTCATTTTTATAAACGTTATCTTAAGTCTTATCCCACTAACACTAGGTACTTGATAACCTATATATGTTTGTTGTTACTAAGTTTCATAATATATATGTTCGTTGCTATTGAGGTCATGATCAACACCATGTCGAGGGTTTGATTGTTTGTTATAGCACCCCCCCGCCCCCCCCGCCCCCCTTATGGATATATGTTCACTACTCGACACTATAGTATTGTTAGTATGCCCCTTAAATCGTTTCATACCATATAGCGTACACGGTTTTTTATTGTGTTAAGGTAGCTCATGTATAAATGAGTTTCATATATTACATGGGTTTCATTGTATATTAATCAATGTCTTTAAAACGAGTTTCAATGTATATCATCCAAACGTATAACACTTGTCATATGAAAAGATGACTAATACTTAAGGAATTTATTAGGGGGTTTTACGAGGGTTTAACTTGTGTTATAGTATTGTTCCTTAATTAAAATCCTTGCCAACGTTTCCTCGTTAAACAATGTGTCCTATGGACCATTTACCATGCAACGATCCTGCATGTGCCACCTATGGTGTTACCATTCCGAGGAGGTTTAATTAGCAGTTGTTTTAATAATTGTATACGTGTAGTGTTATTATGCCTACATGCATTAGGGTTTTCTTGTTGGATCCTTTATCCGTCCCGACCTATCCCGAACTTGGCTCATTTCGCATTTTTCACTTTCGTTTCCTTAGCTCTGTGTTTGTCTTGAGAGGTTTTCGAGAGGTTTGACATTTTTACCGAACCCTCCCGAGTTACAATGTTGAAGGTATGATTGTCCCAATATCATTTCCATTCATTGTGGAATTATTGGCAAGATCCCAGGGAATTCGTAGCTTCCCAGGCTTGCAGTTGGTCTTTCTATTGACTTCAGGGTTGGTGCCTTTAACTGGTAAGAGTTTACAAAACTTCCTTTACCCTTTATGGCTTCATGTAAATTGGTGCTTGTAGCTTATTAACTTGGTAATGATTCATGAGCAATTTTCTTTAGGATGCTAGTTTATAGTCATATTCAAACATTATTCCGTCGGCTAGGTTTAATATATGTTTGTATCGTTTTCCTTATCGAACTTCTTGTTTCTCTCTCTCTCTCTCTCTCTCTCTCTCTCTATATATATATATATATATATATATAGTGTCATGACTATAAAATCGTGTTTTCGATCGTGGTGGGTCTCACTTCCGGTTAGACTATGGTTCAAGGAGTTTTTCCTTAGACCTCAAGGACTTACTATCTGAACCTAGTAATTTTATGAACTCTGTGGTCCGAGTTTACCGTAACAGGATTTAGTGTAGGGTTTTTAATTCCTTTGTTTCATTGCTCTCATTTCTAGTCTATGATTAAAACCTTTAACATCATTTTACTTGTCCAGAACTTAGTTAGGACTTTTGTTAAAATATTTGCACAGGTGCAGTGTTCGCACAGAGCATAGTAATGTTCTTTTGTTTATATTTTGTACATATGTCATGGTTTACATCCATGTTAAACTTATTATTGGGTATTTAACTAATGATGGTCCATGTTGTTGATGCGAGGGGTACCAATCATCTATATGATAACCCTGAACACTCAAATGCAATTCAAAGGGGACGAAAGGATATACAAATGTGTTCTGTATATCCATGGTAAGTCGTCTCTATTTGCATATGTAACTTTTGTTTGGCTAAATAAATTCGCACAACATTCTAACTTGTTCACTGCTATTATGTAGGTGTGAGGAGGTTGGTACCATTGAAAATCAGAAATACGCTTGCTTGGAAAGGTATTTGGGTTCCATTCCTTAATTACATTTCAATTCTGGCATCACAATACGTGACTTCTCTGTTTATACATTCTGTTGAGCTAGTTGACCAAATAATTTTGTATAATCATTCATGAAAGTCCAGTGACTTAGGACTGTTGTCTACACATTTTACAGTTTTGTAATTTTAAGTACTATGTTTACATAGTATTGATACTTCTTGGATATACACAACCATTACTTGTATCTTTATTAAAATTGGCTTACTTAGTATCAACTTTGGACATATACAGTCATTACTTATATATTTGTTAAACTCTGTTAACTTGGAATCGACTTTGGACATACATAGTCATATACTTATATATTTGTTAAACTGTGTTAACTTAGTATCGATTCCTTTCAGATACTACTGTTATTATTTGTATCTTTGTTGAACTATGTTTCCTAAATACAATATTCTTAATCAAATACAATTCATGTTTTTAATATCTAGGTTTTACTCATGATTTTTATGGGTTTACTATTGGTAGTACAATTTTTTTTGTAGATCTAGAATAACTATTGTTTTTATTTCAACAGTCTTCCTATATGAAACTATGATATGCGTCTATTTTCTCATAGAAAACACTTACTTCTAATACTGTGACGATTTATTCATGCTTTAAAATACTTCATAATCAATAATTTTGGTCACAGTAATGCACAATAACATATAGTAAACATTCAAATCAATATTTTCATAATAAAGAAGTAAAAAATGGAACTTGGGGAAACCACACGTTGAAAACTTCGTTCCTCCCAACCATAGACTAGAGTATTTGTCAACCTCTTTCACCCCCAAGTTGAGTTTGGAATCCAAGGGGTTGCCTACGTGGCCTCTTGCAGAATTCTAAGTATTAGCTTGTTGTGTGTAATATAAGAAATCACTGTGTCAAGTCAGTTCAGTGTGTAGCCTTCTCGAGATATTAGTTCACATCCGAGGAATGGCATCCCATTCCCTTGTCATGACTTCTTTTTATTTTCCCTAGGACTTCTGACAGTTGTCTTGAGCCTCATGCTCACTGACTACCTATCAGATTCAATTCTACACGTGTTCATAGATTCTCCTATAAATATGGAATGTGTCTTTTTTGAAGTTGAGTTAACTCCATAGCTTGTCTCAGTCTGTTGCCACTTGGCCAACCCCTTTGGAGTCTTAAATCCATTTTTAACAATTTCTTCAACATGTGCCCCTTTTTCCACATGTGTTTATTTTCATAAAATAATAAGGTTTTACAATTCAGATTTGGTCAATCGACCAAATTGTCTTTTTGGAAAAATAATTAAAATTCTAAAATAAAAATAATAATAGTAATAATAATTAAAATTTCAAATCGTGGGGTATCACATACACCCTCCCTAGAACTTATCATTGTCCTCGGTGATAACTAGTTTCCATCAATACCATCCTGGAACAAATTCAATTGATATGCTTCACGCATATTACTTTCCATTTCCCAAGTAGCCTCTTCTGGACTAAGGTGCTTCCATTGCAACTTTATGTGTCCTACAACTTGAGTATGGAGTGTAAGTCCCCTCTTGTCAAGAATATGATCTGGCTCTACTGGGAACTCGCCCACAGGTTCCATATGTATCATTTTCCAATTAACAACGTGAGTAGGGTCATGTATATACTTTTTCAGTAATGAAACATGAAACACATCATGTACTTTTATTGTAGCTGGAAGTGCAAGTTGATAAGATACAATTCCTATTCGAGCAAGTATCTCGAATGGGCCACAATATCTAGGTGCTAACTTAGTATACCTACCCAGCCATAAAAAACTATTTTTAGGTTTAACTCTAATATACACATGTTCTCTAATATTGAACTCTCTTGGAGTCCTTTTTGCATCAACATAACTTTTTTGTTTGTCCTGAGCTACTTTTAGGTTATGTTGTACATGTTTCAATGTTATTTCAATGTCTTTTAACGTATTTGGTCCTATCCTCAATCTATTAACAAGATTACTCCATGAAACAGGTGTATTAAATTTTCTTCCATATAAAATTTCAAAAGGACTAATCTTTGTTGAAGCAGGATAATGATTATTATAAGAAAACTCAACTAAGTACAAATATTATTCCCATTTACTAGGTTTTTCCATAACATACATTCTAAGCATGTCTTCAAGAATCTAGTTAGTTCTTTCAGTTTGCCCATCCATTTGTGGATGATAAGCATTACTGAATTTCAATTGGGTATCTAACCCTTTAAATAAATCCTTCCAAAAATTCCCGGTAAACTTAACATCTCTATCGGAAATTATAACTTTAGGGATTCCATGTAACCTAAATATTTCCTTCATGATTTTTTTTTCTATATTAATAGCCTTGTAGGTTGATTTCACAGGTATGAAGTGTGCTTCCTTAATTTATCAACCAAAACCATAATTGAGTCATTTTGTTTACTACTTTTAGGCAATCTAGTAATATAATCCATACTTATCACTTCCCATTTCCATTCTGGAATGGGTAAAGACTGTAGTAGTCCAACTAGATGTTGGTGTTCAACCTTAACTTGTTGACACTCTAAGAATCTAGCTAAATATTTTGTTGATTCGCCTTTCGTATTTGTCCAATATAATTCCTTTCTTAGCATAGTAATTAATTCATGGTAACCTGGGTGTCTAAAATATGGTTTCTTATGCATCTCATCTAAAATTAATAACTTAATTTCATTATATTATGGTACATATAATTTGTTTTTATACATTAATAGTCCACTTTTTGAGAATCTAAAATCTGATTCTTTTGTTCCTACTAAATTATCAACAATTTTTAACTTAGTATTTTGATATTCTAGGTCTTTTTCAGTTGCTAACCTTACCCTTTCTTTTAAATTTATTTCATAGTTACTTCTAGTAACTGTATATATCATGTTTGGATGTCTACTTAATGCATCTGCCACTTTATTTTCTTTTCCCTTAATGTGTTTTATCTCAAAATCATACTCTCTTAAGAAGGATAACCACCTTGTTTGGCGAGCATTTAAATTTTGCTTATCAAACACATATTTTAAAGTGATGATATCTGTCAACAGTAAGAATTTTCGGCCTACCAGATAATGCCGCCACATATTTAATGCATGTATTATTGCAGCTAATTCCCAGTCATGTGTTACGTAATTTTCTTCATGTTTATTTAGTTTCTGAGATTCATAAGCTATTACATGGTTTTTGTTGGATTAACACTCCTTCAAGCCCTTCACAACATGCATCCATACATACTACAAAGTCTTTATCTAGGTCTACCAGTTTTAATATAGGAGTTGTAGTTAAGAGTTGTTTTAATTTGTTAAAAAAAAATTGACATTTCTCAGACCATATGAACTTAGTTCCTTTCTTTTGCAACGACTTTATAAGATATGCAATCTTGGAAAACCCTTATATAAACTTCGGTAATATCCATTTATACCCATAAAGGATCTTATGTGTGAAACATCCTTAGGTTCAGGCCAATTCATTATAGCCTTTATTTTATTCGAGTCAACTGCTATACCTTCTTTGGAAATTACATGTCCCAGATATTGGATTTGGTCTTTATAAAACTCACACTTACTTAGTTTTGCACATAATTTTGTTTTCTTAGTATCTGTAATACTATTATTAAATGTTCTTCATGCTCTCTTTCATCCTTTGAATAGATGAGTATATCATCTAAAAGATGATCAAAAATTTATCTATATATTTACTTAAAATATTTTTCATCAAGCACATGAATGAGGCTGGGGCATTAGTCAACCCAAAAGGTATTAAAAAAATTTGTAATGTTTGTACCTTAATCTAAATGTTGTTTTATAAATACCCTCATCCTTTATCCTAAATTGATGATAACCGGAACGTAAATCAATCTTAGAAAAGATTGTAGTTCCACGTACTTGATCAAACAGATCATCGATACGAGGTAATGGATATCTATTTTTATTAGTCATTTTATTAAGTTGTTTATAATCAATACAAAGATGTAATGTCCCATCTTTCTTTCTAACAAAAAGTATTGGTTCCCCCCATGGAGACACACTTGGTTGGATATATTATTTATCTATCAATTCTTGCAATTGACTTTTTAGTTCATTTAACTCTAGGATATGCATCCTATAAGGAGCCTTTGAAGCAGGTACTGCTCCAAGTATCAGGTCTATGGAGAAATCTATTTCTCTCCTAGGAGGTAGTCCGGGAATATCCTGGAATACATCGTGAAATTCCTGCAATACTAGAAAGTTATCTAACTCATTATTACTTTCCTCTTTTTCATAATAATTTATGTGTACATCAAGTAGTTTACACCCTTTTCGAATGCATCTTTTAACTTGTAAGTTTTTTATTTCTCTAATGCTAATAGGTCTTGATACTCCTTTAATGTTTATAATGTTACATGTCTCATCTTCACAGGTAAATGTTTTATTGTAACAATCTAAAACCACTTTAAACTTTTCTAGCCAATCCATACCTATTAGCACATCATAAGATCCTAATGGTAATATGTTTAAGTCTATCTATGTTCTTAGTTTGTTCATACCAAGTTCACAGTTCTTAACAACATTTGTAATTCTCCGTTTAGTTCATGTAGCTAACTATATTGACCATGACTTTTCAAACTTTTCCTTATGTAACTTACATATTTCTACAACTCTTGGTGAAATATAACTTAAACTAGCACCTGGATCAATTAAAACAATAACTGGTTGGTTATGTATCATACTTTCAATTTCTACCATTGAAGTTTGATGATCTGTTTGTCGATTTTCCAAAGATGCACTGATTTTTGGTGTATACCTTTCCATCTCACCAATTGTAGTTACTTCCTGTATTGTTTGCACATTGTTATTTCCCTTATGCCTGAGAGGACAATCTTTATAGTAATTTGGACCACTGCATTCCCAACATTTTACTGTTTCTTTTTGGGCAGTTTCTTTATTGAATAAGGTCGGTGGTTTGGAATTCTCATTTTCAGGTTGATTGAAAGGTTTACTAGTTTTGAACTTATTACCTCCTTGAAATCTCTTATCCACATTTCTATTAGAATAATCTCCCCCTTTCTTCTTAGGGCCAAACCTCTCAACCTTTTTCCCATTCCAATTCTTAAAATTCTCATTTATGTTTTTACACTTCTCAAAACATAGTTTATCTTTCCTCATGGTTTCTTCCAATGTTTTTGGGTTATCAAACTCAATTCGATCTTTATAAGAGCTAGGTAGGAAACTCAAAAATCGACGAATCTTTGGTTTTTCATCCACAATGTAAGGCACATAATGCAACAAACTCAGAAACTTACTACATAAATATTTCATTGTAAGATTTCTCAGTTTTAGTTCATATAACTCCTTGGATTTACCCTCATAATATTGTTCGGACAAATATTGTTTCTTAAAATATCTCTTAAAGGTTTCCCAGATGATTTTCCTTTCCTTAATCTTTTTACTCTTCTTATATCCTGCCACCATATATCTGCTTTTTTTGTCAGATTATAGATAGCCATCTGGGCTTTAAGCTCACTTGAGTAATTGTAAATTTGAAATTATTTCTGCATCCCAGAGAGCATTGCCTCTACTTCCTCACCAGTCTCCACTTCTCCATTGAAGGTTGGTGGTTTAATCTTCTTAAATTCTCCCATGAATTCATCATGTTGTTTGAGTTTCTTTTTGGTTCTTTGTTTAGGACTAGAACTACCTTCAGTAGACGTTTCAGTATTTTATGTATCCTTATATTCTGACTCTGTCTCAGATTCAAGATACTCCAATTTTCTTTCTTTCTTCTTCGGTTGGCCTATCTTAGAGTTGCTATCATGTTTCCCCTTATTTCTATCAGTATTTTGATTGCTCAATTTTTCTAGAAGAATTGCATTTAGTTCCTCTTGAGTCTTTAAAATTCTTTCATTATATGCTCTCACAGTTTTTAGTTCTTCTCTCAGATCTATTACTATCTTTATAATGTCTGAATTCCTATCATTATTCATATCCACCCAGAGATGTCCATCACCTGGATTCCCTTGATGAGTTTCTTCTCCCTAAGTCTCAGGTACTTCTGTCATTTTCCTGCAAAATCAAATTATTTTTCTTCCTAGAGGTAAGAAGAAAATCAAGACAATTTACATGTTATATTTTTCTGTGATAAATCCCATAAAAAGGCCAAGTGATGTAACCTACAACTCTTATACCATTATGTCACACACCTTAAATTCCATNTTTGTTATTTTATTATTAAAAGGGAGGTGAATTATTTAATGAATTCATAAGGTTGTTGGGGAATTAATGAGGGGGATAAGTTAGATGAGAAATGAATGAGAGGGGAGGATAAGGAAGAGGGCAAGGGACTTGGAGAAGGGTCTCATTTTTTTGTTTTGGAAAATTTTGCACGAGGTGGAAGAGNGGGGAGAACAAGTTGTTTTGGGAACTCTCACAGGGCACTATTGTTGTTGGGAACTTTGGGCTCGAGGGCCAGGAAACCGCAAGGATTCCTGGAGCTAGGGAGCCAAAGAGGTTGTTCCTAGTTGTCTGGGAGGTTAATATTCAGTTCGAAAATTTGGGCAATCACACGAACAAGTGAACCAGGGGTTGAATCAACCAACCTCCATGTGGAGGTATGTATTTTACCAGTTGGTCTGTTATCATTATGTTGTTGTTATTATGTTGTAGTTGTTGTTGTTATTGTTTTTTTATCATTATTATGTTGTTGTTGTTTATTCCTGGTATAAGAAAATCATGAAAGAAATCCTAAACTAACTTTCAGTCATTTCATAGGAAATTATAGAATTCTTTTATTTATTTTGAGTCTTGAAATAGGTAGGCCTTACATATGGTATTAGAGCGATGTTTCAAAACTAAAAACTAGGGCTTACCCACCTACAACCCTAGAAAAAACAACCCTACAACCCTAGAAAACATAAACCTAAACCCTTGGACATGCAACTACCCTTTAATTATAACCCTTAAATAAACCAAAAATAGCCCATAAATGACCCTGGAACCCTAAGGAAACTACCCAGAAAAGTATTAGAGAAGAGGTTTTTTCACAATATTAGAGATGAGGTTAAGTGCAGAAGAAGGGAAAATACCATGCCACACCTCTTCCAGTCCCATATCCACTTGTTCCTTGTTCCACTGTTCCAACCCCTATACCTTTAAACACCCTCACCCTCACCTGCAAAAGAACAAGAGGAAATAATTATAAGGGTTAGATCCTAGAAACCTCTTAAATATATATATCAGATACTAAAATAGTAAACATAATTTTGATGTCTGTGTGTGTGTGTATATATATATATACACACACGAGTATGATCAATTTTATACATGAGTGTGTCAAGCCCGAGCTCAAGGCCAAGGCACTAAGGAGGAAGGCCACAAAGGGAGACCACTATGCACCAACACCTCCCAGCCTAGAAACCAATAAATTCAGGGTGTTGTACAACATCGTCATTTCCCTTCCTCAATGCTTCACAAGGCTGTGCTCAAGACCGAGAAAAAGCGTTGAGCCACAAAGTTAGGATCCCACATGGAGCATGGGTTGTGCTAAGAGCGTTGTGCATCGCACACAACCTTCAGATCTTCAGTCTGACTTATACCTTCTCTCTAGTTCCTTGATGAACTTTGTGGGATGACTGATGGTCGTGGATAGATAATAAATCAACGTTTCACCAACCAATGACCAACCAGTCGACCTAGGTGGAATATTGTCTTCTTTATTCCTTTCTCTCCCACCATCAATATTTCCCCACACTCTGTAGATAAGGTGAAAAATCATTTCAACCTGCATAGAATCCATGAATAGATTTGAAGGAGCTTTACTGGACATGCTTGCCATGAATTGGCCGCTTCAAGTCTGCCACCACTACTGCAGTGAATACTACCAACACTAGATTTATTTGGTCAGCCATAGTCAAAACTGATAATGATAATGGATCACTCTTTCTTCTGGTTCCAACTTAAGTGGACGTAGATTGTTGTGCAAAGGGTTAGTGGAATTTATAGCTTGGAAATCAAACTTGCACACAATACCATTTTCGAAGAAACAAAACCCAACGCCTAAGACCAACTGACTAAGAACCCAAGTCGTGAGAGGGACTGCACGTCCCAAACACCACAAGTCACACCACACCAAGTGGGAGGAAGATATCCCATGAGGGGTGTTTCCTTTTACGCTGCGCTCCCACCTCCTACTCAGACTGTTATCCCTCTGTGCTTTGGCAGCTTCCATTGCGCCAAATCCCGAGCTCAAGACCAAGAACAGGTCACAAGGAAGGAGCCAAAACCAATGCCAAATCACAAGGAGAAGAGCCCATAGGGCATAGGTCCATGCGCTATGCATGGACAACCTGCAAAGAAAAATCAGATGAGGGGGTAGGGGGGCTGGCACATAGGCAAAAAATATAGAGCGCTTGAGTGAGGGGTATTGGTTTGGGAGATGAGGAAGTGGGAGGGCAGGGCACGTGGGTCTCATGTGAGAACCCACATTTCCCACCCTCCACTTCACATTTAGGGTTATATTTTTTTATTTTATTTTATTTTTCTTTCTTTATTTTCTTTATTTTATTTCAAATATAATAATTATTTATTTAAAATAATTTATTTAAAAAAAGTAATAAATTAATAATGAAGGTAAGAAAATACAATAAGTCTAATGGTGATGATGTTGATGATCTAAATAAAAATGTATAAAATGTATGTGATGATTGCATAAACAATCGATAGAAGGACATATGCACAAATTATGATATGAATAATAATAATATATGAAGAGGGAATGTGGAAAAATAGGTAGAGATAATAATAAGCATGCATTGAAAGGTAATGATGACCTAACATATAGGTAAGGGAAAGGATAATATAGAGTCTATATTTCTTGTGATGAATTAATAAATTGGGAGTGATAAATATGGTTAAATATGTAGTATTATGAAGTTAATCTTATGTCTAAAATACAAAGCAGAAGTAATAAGTAAGTTAATTGTAAGGAAGAGTGCATTAATATATATGAAGGTTGGCAAGTAGTATAGGGTGATAATAGAGATAATAATGCAATAAAAGATATGAAATGAAGTAAATTTGTATTATGTGATCACATAAGTTAACTTGCAAGGATGACAGTTTTATGAGAATTGTAAATATCAAGACATGAATGCTAATTATCACAACGTAGATGATAATTTTGAAGATAGTAAAATGTGCTAGGTATACATTATAGTAATGTTGAGTACTTGTATTTAAAAAAAAATGTCGACAATAACTAATAATAAGTATGTGATAAATTTAGCTAATAATTATATAGTTGTGATATGTTATAAACGTAATAGAAGTATATAATTATAATTGTGAGGTATATTAACATATGCTACGTTGTTAATAATGAAATGTTGTAATTGGATATGAAGGATGATATTACAAAAGGACATTAAAATTTGTAGCATATAATCATGGTGTCAATCTAGTGATTGAGAAGTGAAGTATAAAATAAGTGAAAACATATGGGTAATATATGACACAATAATATTATGCATTATAGTAGCAACATTATGAAAGGATATATAATATAATCACGTTATGTAAGTATTAATAGTAATACATGTAAGTATACAATATGGAGTTAATAATAATAGTAATATATGTTCAGATGAGTTAGTACATTGTGTTTAACCATGTGGCATTGATAGGATTATCATTGTATGTAAAGATGACACACATACAAATTACAAACAAATAGTGAATATAAAGTTATCAAATACTATTTATGCTATATTTGGAAAGTAAGTTAGGGGGAAATGCAAAAATGCCAAATGAATTAGGTAGAGTAAGTTTACATAATTTATTTTTATTTTTATTGTTATAGCATGTAGGTATAGGTAAAGTAATATTGGTTATAATATAAATTGATTATATTAGTGATTGATGATAGCCCATATTCATAATAATAAGCCATGTATGACCAGATAATCAAGTAATCGATAATGAATATGGAACTAAAAGTAAAGATAAATGTAGTGAAAGGGCTATAAAGTAAAGGGCTCAATTATTGCAAGTAATGAGTGATGGTAGTGACAACTTGAAAGTTATAATAATAAAGGACAATGTAGAAGGAATGTAATCCTTGATGGTATAAAATATGTTGAAGGTATGCATGCAATATATAACATAATTATAATAAATGTATAAAGTACACACTGTAAAATGGGTAATTATGCATGATATAATGGTAATAAGTTAATTACAGGAGTCATGAAGTGAATTCAGGAGATGATAAATAATGTACATAACATTTTAAGGGAATGCAATGTGTATGATATAGTAATAGATAAGGATAGTATGTGATTTAGACAAAGAGTTGGTGTGCAATTAAGTACACATAAGATAAAGCACTGGTGGTATATCTAGGATAAAGTAGAAGTATATAAATAGATGATAATGAAGATATATGACAATCAGTATATGGAAGTATAGGATAACAAAAATATAGTAAAAACAAAGGAAATTAGAGCATAACAACAATTAAGGATTGATGTGAATAAATATATAATGCAAGTATACAATTTTTAAATAAAGGGGGGAGTGGTAATAATGGTCATATAGAGCTCAAAGATGTATAGGCCGAAAAAGGGAATAAGACAAATGACAAATAATAAATAATGGTTATAGAAAATGAAGTATTAGGACAAATATACACTTAGGGTTATGAAATAAAGACAACATATGGGGTTAGTAAATAAGTACATTGTTTAAGGAATAGAAGGTATAATATCAAAAGAATTAAAAGTTGATAAAGGTATAATTGAGGAGGGATGTAAATGATGTATAAAGGTAATAAATGAAGGTAATAAGTAAGAAATAACTTAGTAATCAATATAAGGGTATATTAGTAAGAGGCAAGTGAGTAGAAGTGGACATGATAAGTATGGTTAGAATGTATGAGAGAGAGAGAGAGAGAGTATGATGTGTCAAGGAAAATGTAAATTGCATACAATAAATTCTAGTAGATAAATGGCATATATAAATACATGGTGGGTTGTTAGTGAGGGGAATGAACTTGGAAGGTGTTGGCGATGCACCGAGAAAGGGCTATAGATTAGTGTCGGTAAGTATCATGTAGATATAGAGGATATAAAAGTTGACACATGTGAAGTTCAATTGTGAGAAAATAAGACCTTAAAGTCAAGTAATTGTAGAGCATGGAATGGACCCTAATGGAAAACTTAGCCTTGACTCAGGGGTGCTCATTAAAGCATGGTCAAATTACTCTTGTAGGTATAAATCAAATGTACCTCGACTATGATAAGAGAATCATATAATCGACAATTACCTTGTCAAGATCTAATCTTTATAACCTAATACAAAGATAACTAATTAAGTTTGGCGACCAAAGAAACCTTAAAATGTCTGCCCCATGTAATGATCACATGAAAATATCTTAGTCAATATTCCTAGGCATGGAAAACTTTTGCGATGGCATGTGTGTGGTATCAATCGAGCTAGAGTGATAATCAAGTTAGTAGTAAATGGGTTATAACTATCAATATATTCCAAGTGGGATTGTATGCACAACTTAATGAAATTTATATAAATATTATTATTAGAATCACTTAACAACAAAAAAAAACTAATAATAAGCTAATGTTTTGATCGATAGTCGACTAACAAGATATACTTTAAATATGGGAATCCTGTATGGAGCTTGAGAATAATAACTCAGTAAGAGGTGCGTGTCTTAACATTAACTAAATCACAAGTGTCAAGTTTGAGTCACCAAAGTAGTACTCAAACATGGAGTGCCAAGGAGGGAGCCCACAAGGGGCCAAAACATTTCACTACGCAACAAGTGGTAATAAGATTTGAGTTTGGACACAATGGAGGTCTGCTAAATAGGGGTAGACAATTAATGTATTAATAGTCTCAACATATATCTAAACAAGTGAAGGTATAGTAGGATTAGTATAGAACTTGATCAACTACGTAGGAGGATGTAGATATGATACGTTGAGATCATCCCACACTTTTGACCACAACCTTAGGACTATGTTTCCCAAAGAATGGGTGTATGCATGGAACATTACTAATGATACACTTTGATTTTAAGACATATGAATCTATGTGAATGCCAATTCTATGAATGTTTAACGTTATTTGAATTATGATGGATATTATGCAATCTATTTCTAACTTGGAAATTCTGGAATTTAAAGTTGATGGCACGTGTATACCAGAGTGAGATTATGATTAAATGCATTTACATGATAGTATTGCATAAATATGCATGAGTTTGTGTTATAGACTAATCTGCAGGTCAACGAGCTATGAAATAGCCAAAGGATAATGATGATAAGGATAATGATGATACAAGGTTGATGTCGTGAACATCGACTGGGAAACAATATGGTATGAATATTTTCATGTGAAATTATGTTGGTACAAATGAATTGCTATGATATGTGGACAAGTGCAGGTTTTCCAGGTGGTGAGACTGCCTAAAACTGAATATACGATGACAAAGTTCCCAACAACATAGAGCCACTGTATGGTCCATGGTAGGGTGTTGAACCTAGTTCTATTAGGAGGGGTGGATGCATTTCCCACCATGTATCCTCTAAAACTTGGAGTCATGGGAGGAGGACGTTAGCTCACGCTCCCCTAGACGTGTGATGATGACTTCCATATGCATGTTGGGGAAGCTTGGTCAAGAGAATTGACACTTCCACTTACGGGTTCTATATGGAATTAGGTCAATATAATTGATGCTCCAAGATAGTCCAACAAAGGAAGGATAGGGATGGAAGATGGAAGTAGGTTAGGAAGGAAGGATTACTAGGAGTAGTTGAGTGTGTGTGGGGCTTTCACATTATGGTAGAATTTCTTGATTTCCTCATTTAAAAAAAAAATATGTATATATATATGTTTATATTTACTTAACTGAACTACAATTATCTAAGTGAATGTTGCTTGTGATAAATTATTGTAATTGAGGGATTTCACAAACATTTTAAAGGGTCTATTATCTTTTATGAAATGAATGGTCTTTTTGATTGGATTGGATGCATACAACAATTACTTTAGGTGTGATAATTATTGTCATTAGTACATCTGTGAGTCATGTATGTGCTAACTACACATGCATGCCTTGCACATGTACACTAGTATGTATACGCGTTTTAGATTGATAATGCTGTTTATTTGATGTGGATGTGTGGATCTTGTGTCATTACCCTTGCATTGTAAATTACTCTAACTTCGGAACAAAGTTTCTTGAAGGGTGGATGTATGTAACAACCCAATTTGATTATTTAATTTTCATAGTTGTTAATTTAAATTTAATTAATTATTAAAATAAATTCAATAAGTATTTTATTGTTTTATTATTAAAAGGGAGGTGAAGTAATTAATGAAGTGATAAGGCTGTTGGAGAATTAATGAGGGGGATAAGGTAGTTGGGAATTGAATGAGAGGGGAGGACAAGGAGGAGGGCAAGGGACTTGGATAAGGGTCTCATTTTTTTGTTTTGGAAAATTATGCAAGAGATGGAAGATGAGGAGGAAAATGGGGAGAACATGTTGTTTTTGGAACTCTCACAGAGCACTACTGTTGCTGGGAACTTTGGGATCGGGGGCCAGGAAACCGCAAGGATTCCTGGAGATAGGGAGTTAGAGAGGATGCTCCTAGTTGACTGGGAGGTTAATATTCAGTTGGTAAGTTTTGGAAAGAACAAGAACAAGTGAACTAGGGGCTGAATCAACCAACCTGTAGGTGGAGGTGTGTATTTTACCAGTTTGTCTGTTATCATTATGTTGTTGTTATTATGTTATAGCTATTGTTGTTATTATGTTTTTATCGTTATTATGTTGTTGTTGTTTATTCCCGGTATAAGAAAATCATGAAAGAAATCCTAAACTAAATTTTAGGCATTTCAGTAGGAAATTATAGAAAATGTTTATTTATTTTGAGTCCTGAAATAGGTAGGACTTACATATTCAACCATAATATGCTAATTATTTCTCGTCAACATAATTGTCGCATATAAGTCTATTAACTTATTTATTTATACCTTATGTATTTCTTTATTTTCCCTTATCATATAATAGTCTCGCTATTCTTCCATGGTTTCATTATAACGACAAACCCATAGAGACTAAATACTTACACAGAAAGTCCTTTATAACTTCTCATAACTTATTATATAATCTTATATTATACTAGTTGAACAACACTATATTCAACAATATAGTTCTTCACTATACATCATTTTTATAAACGTTATCTTAAGTCTTATCTCACTAACACTAGGTACTTGATAACCTATATATGTTTGTTGTTACTAAGTTTCATAATATATATGTTCATTGCTATTGAGGTCATGATCAACAC
>SNQJ01S0015344.1:199265-210940 GCA_010110895.2 Picea sitchensis
AAAATTTCAAGTCGTGGGGTATCACATACACCCTCCCTAGAACTTATCACCATCCTCGGTGATAACTAGTTTCCATCAATACCATCCTGGAACAAATTCAATTGATATGCTTCCTGCATATTACTTTCCATTTCCTAAGTAGCCTCTTCTAGACTAAGGTGCTTCCATTGCACCTTTATGTGTCCTACAACTTGAGTATGGAGTGTAAGTTCCCTCTTGTCAAGAATATGATCTGGCTCTACTGGGAACTTGCCCACGGGTTCCATATGTATCATTTTCCAATTAACAACGTGAGTAGGGTCATGTATATACTTTTTTAGTAATGAAACGTGAAACACATCATGTACTTTTATTGTAGCTAGAAGTGCAATTTGATAAGATACAAGTCCTATTCGAGCAAGTATCTCGAATGGGCCACAATATCTAGGTGCTAACTTGGTATACTTGCCCAATCATAAACAACTATTTTTAGGTTTAACTCTAATATACACATGTTCTCTAATATTGAAATCTCTTGGAGTCCTTTTTGCATCAACATAACTTTTTTGTTTGTCCTGAGCTACTTTCAGGTTCTGTTGTACATGTTTCAATGTTATTTCAATGTCTTTTAACGTATCTGGTCCTATCATCAATCTATTAACAAGATTACTCCATGAAACAGGTGTATTACATTTTCTTCCATATAAAATTTCAAAAGGACTAAGCTTTGTTGAAGCAGGATAATGATTATTATAAGAAAGCTCAACTAAGTACAAATATTATTACCATTTACTAGGTTTTTCCATAACATACATTCTAAGCATGTCTTTAAGAATCTAGTTAGTTATTTCAGTTTGCCCATCCATTTGTGGATGCTAAGAATTACTGAAGTTCAATTGGGTATCTAACCCTTTAAATAAATCCTTCCAAAAATTCCCTGTAAACTTAACATCTATCAGAAATTATAACTTTAGGGATTCCATGTAACCTAAATATTTCCTTCATGATTTTTTTTTCTATATTAATAACCTTGTAGGTTGATTTCATAGGTATGAAGTGTGCTTAATTTATCAACCAAAACCATAATTGAGTCATTTTGATTACTACTTCTAGGCAATCCAGTAATATAATCCATACTTATCACTTCCCATTTCCATTCTGGAATGGGTAAAGATTGTAGTAGTCCAACTGAATGTTGGTGTTCAACCTTAACTTGTTGACACTCTAAGAATCTAGCTAGATATTCTGTGGATTCGACTTTCATATTTGTTTAATGGGTAAAATCATGAAGATGGGTAACACTTTCGTGACAATCGGCTCTCAAAAATTCCTCGCGGCAATTTTTCGGCCGAAAAAACTTTTGGTCAAAAATTTGCACGTCAAATTGAACGGTGCCCTGACCGTTCCCTCAAAATTCATGTACAATGTTTTTCGGATGAATTATTTTCTTGTGGTAAGAATATTTTGACCGAAACGTTTATTTCGAACGGATTCCGTTAAAATCTAGGTTTCGGCCGAAAGATTATTTCGACCGAAAACATGAAATTGAGACTGAAAACAAAAACCAGAGAATTTCCCCAAGATTACCTGAACTTCGGAGGTTGCAGACTCCTGCAAATACTGAGAATTTGGTTTCAAAAATGACACCAGCATTTCCAAAATTGAATCTACTTTCAATTCCTATAATTTATTTTCATTTTCTTTATTTTTATCTAATTTATTTTTATTTTTAAAAAAAATCACCACATAAAATTTTCAGCAGACATTATGATTCAGTGAAATGAAATATCGGTATCTCTAAAAATATACAGTGAAAAATTTAGAAAAATATATATTCATAATCCTTAAATTGTTCTTTTCAAAACGGTATATTTAGATTTTAGTTTTAAGTAAAAATTAAGATAGATAAAAGGTGTAGAAAAACATGTGTTTAAAATCTGCAACGTTTTCAGCTTGGTCAACTTAAAAAAATTCTAGAAATTATAATATTCATCTGTTAGATTCAAAATTATAGTCATAATAAAATAGAGTCTCTTTGGATTGTTGCAGTATATTTTGTTTCTTAAAAACATAAGTTTAATAATAGATACATTGTTGTAGAAAAAAGTTACTCATTATCATTCCTTCCATGTTTAAGGAATATACTTTTAAACAATTGTCAAATTGACATATTAAATCGTGATAAATAAAATTTGAAAAATAGTCATTGGAAAGCTAACAAAATTCTTCACAAGTTTTGTTTTTACTGTAAAGTGGAATTCTAAATAAAAAAAATACTTTTGTATGCCGGAAGTTGAAGAACTTGTGAAAATACAGTTTTGTTTTCTCATAAAACAAGCAAAAGTGTAACCCATCTTCATGATTTTACCCTAATATAATTCCTTTCTTAGCATAGTAATTAATTCATGGTAACACGGGTGTCCAAAATATGGTTTCTTATGCATCTCATCCAAAATTAATAACTTAATTTCATTATATTATGGTACATATAATCTGTTTTTATACATTAATAGTCCACTTTTTGAGAATCTGAAATCTGATTCTTTTGTTCCTACTAAATTATCAACAATTTTTAACTTCGTATTTTGATATTCTAGGTATTTTTCAGTTGCTAACCTTACCCTTTCTTTTAAATTTGTTTCATAGTTACTTCTAGTAACTGTATATATCATGTTTGCATGTCTACTTAATGCATCTGCCACTTTATTTTCCTTTCCCTTAATGTGTTTTATCTCAAAATCACTCTCTTAAGAAGGATAACCACCTTGTTTGGTGAGCATTTAAATTTTGTTTATCAAACACATATTTTAAAGTGATGTTATCTGTCAACAGTAAGAATTTTCGGCCTACCAGATAATACCACCACATATTTAATGCATGTATTATTGCAGCTAATTCCCAGTCATGTGTTATGTAATTTTCTTCATGTTTATTTAGTTTCTAAAATTCATAAGCTATTACATCGTTTTTGTTAGATTAACACTCCTCCAAGCCCTTCACGACATGCATCCATACATACTACAAAGTCTTTATCTAGGTCTACCAGTTTTAATATAGGAATTATAGTTAAGAGTTGTTTTAATTTGTTAAAACTTTTTTGACATTTCTCAGACCATATGAACTTAGTTCCTTTCTTTTACAATGACTTTATAAGATATGCAATCTTGGAAAACCCTTATATAAACTTCGGTAATAGCCATTTATACCTGTAAAGGATCTTATGTGTGAAACATCTTTAGGTTCCGGCCAATTCATTATAGACTTTGTTTTATTCGAGTCAACTGCTATACCTTCTTTGGAAATTACATGTCCCAGATATTGGATTTGGTCTTTATAAAACTCACACTTACTTAGTTTTGCATATAATTTTGTTCTCTTAGTATCTGTAATACTATTCTTAAATGTTCTTCATGTTCTTTTTCATCCTTTGAATAGATGAGTATATCATCTATAAAGACGATCACAAATTTATCTATACATTTACTTAAAATATTTTTCATCAAGCACATGAATGAGGTTGGGGAATTAGTCAACCCAAAAGGTATTACAAAAAAATTGTAATGTTTGTACCTTAATCTAAATGTTGTTTTATAAATACCCTCATCCTTTATCCTAAATTGATGATAACCGGAACGTAAATCAATCTTAGAAAAGATTATAGTTCCACGTACTTGATCAAATAGATCATCGATACGAGGTAATGGATATCTATTTTTATTATTCATTTTATTAAGTTGTCTATAATCAATACAAAGATGTAATGTCCCACCTTTCTTTCTAACAAAAAGTATTGGTGCCCCCCATGGAGACACACTTGGTTGGATATATTATTTATCTATCAATTCTTGCAATTGACTTCTTAGTTCATTTAACTCTAGGATATGCATCCTATAAGGAGCCTTTGAAGCAGGTATTGCTCCAGGTATCAGGTCTATGGAGAAATCTATTTCTCTCCTAGGAGGTAGTCTGAGAATATCTTGGAATACATCGTGAAATTCCTGTAATACTGGAAAGTTATCTAATTTGTTATTACTTTCCTCTTTTTCATAATAATTTATGTGTACATCAAGTAGTTTACACCCTTTTCGAATGCATCTTTTAACTTGTAAGTTTGTTATTTCTCTAATGCTAACAGGTCTTGATACTCCTTTAATGTTTATAATGTTACATCTCTCATCTACACAGGTAAATGTTTTATTGTAACAATCTAATACCACTTTAAACTTTTCCAGCCAATCCATATCTATTAGCATATCATAAGATCCTAATGGTAATATGTTTAAGTCTATCTTTGTTCTTAGTTTGTTCATACCAAGTTCGCAGTTCTTAACAACATCTATAATTCTCCGTTTAGTTCATGTAGCTAACTATACTAACCAAGACTTTTCAAACTTTTCTTTATGTAACTTACATATTTCTACAAATCTTGGTGAAATATAACTTAAACTAGCACCTAGATCAATTAAAACAATAACTGGTTGGTTATGTATCATACCTTCAATTTCTACCATTGAAGTTTGATGATCTGTTTGTCGATTTTCCAAAGATGCACTGATTTTTGGTGTATACCTTTCCATCTCACCAATTGTAGTTACTTCTTGTATTGTTTGCACATTGTTATTTCCCTTATGCCTGAGAGGACAATCTTTATAGTAATTTGGACCACTGCATTCCCAACATTTTACTATTTCTTTTTGGGAAGTTTCTTTATTGAATAAGGTCGGTGGTTTGGAATTCTTATTTTCAGGTTGATTGAAAGGTTTACTAGTTCTGAACTTATTACCTCCTTGAAATCTCTTATCCACATTTCTATTAGAATAATCTCCCCCTTTCTTCTTAGGGTAAAACCTCTCAACCTTTTTCCCATTCCAATTCTTAAAATTCTCATTTATGTTTTTACACTTCTCAAAGTAGAGTTTATCTTTCCTCATGGTTTCTTCCAATGTTTTTGGGTTATCAAACTCAATTTGATCTTTATAAGAGCTAGGTAGGAAACTCAAAAATCAATGAATCTTTGTTTTTTCATCCACAATGTAAGGCACATAACACAACAAACTCAGAAACTTACTACATAAATATTTCATTGTAAGAATTCTCAGTTTTAGTTCATAGAACTCCTTGGATTTACCCTCATAATATTGTTCGGACAAATATTGTTTCTTAAAATATCTCTTAAAGGTTTCCCAGGTAATTTTCCTTTCCTTATTCTTTTTACTCTTTTTATATCTTGCCACCATATATCTGCTTTTTTTGTCAGATTATAGATAACCATCTGGGCTTTAAGATCACTTGAGTAATTGTAAATTTAAAATTATTTCTGCATACCAGAGAGCCATGCCTTTGCTTCCTCACCAGTCTCCACTTCTCCATTTAAGGTTGGTGGTTTAATCTTCTTAAATTCTCCCATGAATTCATCATGTTGTTTGAGTTTCTTTTTGGTTCTTTGTTTAGGACTAGAACTACCTTCAGTAGACGTTTCAATATCTTATGTATCCTTATATACTGATTCTGTCTCAGATTCAAGATACTCCAATTTTCTTTCTTTATTCTTCGGTTGGCCTATCTTAGAGTTGCTATCATGTTTCCCCTTATTTCTATCAGTATTTTGATTGCTCAATATTTTTAGAAGAATTGCATTTAGTTCCTCTTGAGTCTTTAAAATTCTTTCATTATATGCTCTCACAGTTTTTAGTTCTTCTCTCAGATCTATTACTATCTTTATAATGTCTAAATTCCTATCATTATTCATATCCACCCAGAGATGTCCATCACCTGGATTCCCTGATGAGTTTCTTCTCCTTGATTCTCAGGTACTTCTATCATTTTCCTGCAAAATCAAATTATTTTTCTTCCTAAAGGTAAGAAGAAAATCAAGACAATTTACATGTTATATTTTTCTGTGATTAATCCCATAAAAAGACCAAGTGATGTAACCTACAACTCTTATACCATTATGTCACACACCTTAAATTCCATATATATATATATATATATATGATGATGATGATGATGACGAGAAATCATTAGCATATTATGGTTGAATATGTGTGTGTGTGTATGCGTGTGTGTGTGTGTGTGTATATATATATTCAACCATAATATGATAATAATTTCTTGTCATCATAATTGTCGCATATAAGTT
Source organism: Picea sitchensis (assembly GCA_010110895.2). NCBI lineage: Eukaryota > Viridiplantae > Streptophyta > Pinopsida > Pinales > Pinaceae > Picea > Picea sitchensis. The sequence continues at coordinate 205,387 of SNQJ01S0015344.1, forward strand.
TATTGACTTATTTATTTCTACCTTATGTCTTTCTGTGTTTTCCCTTATCATATGGTAGTCTCACTATTCTTTCATCGTTTCATTATAACGAGAAACCCATCGAGACTAGATACTTACACATAAAGTCCTGTATGACTTCTCATAGCTTGTCATATAATCATATATTATAATAGTTGAACAACTCTATATTCAACAATATAGTTCTTCACTATACGTCATTTTTATAAAAGTTATCCTAAGTCTTATCCCACTAAGACTAGGTACTCGATAACCTATATATGTTTGTTGTTACTAAGTTTCATAATCTATATGTTAGTTTCTATTGAGGTCATGTTCAACACCCTGCACAAGGGTTGAATGATGGTTTGATAGTTTGTTATAGCCCTCCCCTCCTTATGGCTATATGTTCACTACTCGACACTATAGTATTGTTATTATGACCCTTAAATCATTTCATACCATATAGCGTACAATGTTTTGTATTGTGTTAAGGTAGTTCATGTATAAACGGGTTTCATATATTGCATGGGTTTCATTGTATATTAATCAATGTCTTTAAACCGAGTTTCAATGTATATCATCCAAACGTATAACACGTGTCATGCGAAAATATGGCTCATACTTAAGGAATTTATTAGGGGGTTTTATGAGGGTTTAATTCATGTTATAGTACCATTCCTTAATTAAAATCCTTGCCAACTTTTCCTCGTTAAACAATGTGTCCTACAGAGCATTTACCATGCAGTGATCCTGCATGCACCACTTGTGGTGTTACCATTTTGAAGAGGTTTAAATGACATTTGTCCTAAGAATTGTATATGTGTAGTGTTATTATGCCTACATGAATTAGGGTTTTCCTTTCGTATCCTTTACCCATCCCGACCTCTCCTGAATTTGGCTCATATCCCATTTTTCACTTTCGTTTTCTCAGCTATGTGTTTGTCCTGATATGTTTTCGAGAGGTTTGAAATTTTTACCGGACCCTCTCAGGTTACAGTGTTGAAGGTGTGATTGTCCCAATATCATTTTCGTTCACTGTGAAATTATTGGCAAGAGCCCAGGGCATTCGTAACTTCCTTGGCTTGCGGCTGGTATTTCTATCGACTTCAGGGTAGGAACATTTAACTGGTAAGAGTTTACATAACTTCCGTTACCCTTTTTGTCTTCATGTAAACTAGTGTTTGTAACTTATTAACTTGGTAATGATTCTTGAGCAATTTTCTTTAGGATGCTAGTTTATAGTCAAATTCAAACATTATTCCACTAGATAGGTTTAATATATCTCTGCATTGTTTACCTTATCGAAATTCTTGTTTATATATATATATATATATATATATATATATATATATATATCTACTATAGAATTTCGTGACTATAAAATCGTATTTTCTATCATGGTGGGTCTCACTTACGGTTATCCTATGGTTCTAGGAGTTTTTCCTTGGACCTCGGGGACTTACCGTCTGAACCCAGTAATTTTATGAACTCTGTGGTACGATTTTACCATAATAGGATTTAGTCTAGGGTTTTTAATTCCTTTGTTTTATTTCTCTCGTTTCTGGTCTATGATTAAAACCTTTCACATTGTTTTACTTGTCCTAAACTTAGTTAGGACTTATGTTAAAATATTTGCACATGTGTGGTGTTCGCACAAAGCATAGTAATTTTATTTTGTTTATATTATGTACATACGTCGTGGTTTATGTTATCACTCCAAGAAACTCTTTAGGGTTGTAGGCTAAAGATGCTTGGTAACTTAAGAATATGATATGCAAGTGTGCTTGGAACAATGGGATAACTCAATGATTAATGTAATAGACAACTCATCATACATTCAAATGAAACAACGCTTTTAGAAAACAATAATCAGACAAGATTTTTTAAAGAGGGGATGAAGAGTACTAATCTTGATTGCCAAATATAACTAGGTGTAGGGAAAATACAAGGTAGTAAGAAATCCTTCACTTCAAGTTTATGATCTTAATAAAGAGATGACAGTCTTTAAAAGCTAAAACAAACTGAAATAAAGTACAGAAACAAGATGCATGAGCAATTCTGATATTGAAAGCAAAAGGAGACTGCAATTCTATTATCCAATAAGAGTCTATAACAGTAGCCAAAAATGTATTCCCAGTTTGAACCCTTATCTCTTAGAAAAGATAGGCATTTATAGCCTTTTACAATCAGTTTTTAGATCATGAAAACTTGGATCTGTATCTAAATATAGAAAATAAAACTAACTAAATACAATTGATAAGCAAAGACTAGTTCCTAGAACTCGAATTGTCTTCTATGTTGATCTTGACATATGTACTTCATCACCTTTAGGACTCTGTTGTGCCGTGGAAGGGTAAAGGCACCTGTCTTCTGTAGCTGGACTCTTTTAATAACCATAACTGAAACTTTAGTGGACCAATTTAGCATTTGGTCTCAAAATCTCCACGAATCTTTGATGCTGAGTGTTTCTTGATTAGGTGTTAATCTTTTGATGCTCTCAAACCTTTTTTAAATACTTCAAAATCGCCTCGCTCCAGCTTAGCTTTCCAAAAATTTCTTTCTATACTTTCACTAGCTAATTCACCTTACGATCTGCTGGTTAGCTGGCGAAAGTTCTGCTTTTCACCAACTAACTGGTTGTAAATTTACCCTTTGTGCTGGTGAAAGTTATGTCTTTGGCCAAAAAGGAAACTTTCATCTCCAAAACTGTTGTTTTACCAAAAACTTAGTGTGCCTTTGATTTATCTCCCTGCATATTCACAACAACCTGGGCCAGTACCTGTAGATCTGGATGTGACTTACTCTTCTGCTTCAATTTCTTAATTTTCCTCTTAAGGCATTTTGCTAACCACCACAAATTGTTATAGTCCTTGGTGATTTTCTTCTTTCTCTTTTTGTCTTTGACACTCTCACGAGCCAACTTCTCAAATGCTACATTTGTCTTTGAAAAATTGTCAGATAGGGATTTGTATCTTGCCTTAATTACTCTTTCCAAAACCTCTTGTTGTGCAATCACCTCTTTCAGTTCCTTAATTTTTTGTGATTTCTTTGACTTTTTACTCTTTGATGTTTCACCTTCATCAATGGGAGTAAAATTCTCACAGTCTGGTGTAATTTCCATGGAATGTTCAGGGATTTTAATGGATGGACTTTCATCTTCTTTCTCTGGCTCTGTTTCCGAGTCTATGTATGGAAAATTGAGAATATTTGTCTTTTTTACTGTAGGCTGCTCTGAATTGGTTTCAAAATATAACTTTTTCTTTGCTCTTTTAGACTTTATGCTAGAAATCCTGTCCTCTGGTGGTCCTGAAAGAACTCTCCTCCTCCTTGAGTTGCTCTGAGGAGTTAACTGCTTTTTTCCAGTTTTCTTCTGCTCATTCATGGGTTGAGTTTGAGTCTCAAAGCCTTCCCAAAAAATAAAATGTTGCCAAGTCCTCCCTCTTTGTCTGAGTTCTTCTAGAATTATCAGTTTGATCAAGCCAAAATGACAAAGGGTGTTTTTTATGCTTAGAGGTTCAGCTCTAATCTTTTTACATACTTTGGTTAGGATTTTATGAAGGAAAAAAGGTAAATTCAGGAGGGTCTTCCCTGTGAAATGATCTAAAAGTTTGAAATGATATAACATTAGCTTGTCATACCTGCCTTCTGAGGTGATATAGAGTTGAATGCCTTTAAACAGGTCCTGCCATTCATCTTTCAGATGAGAAACTGACATGCTTTTCTTCCAGGTGATGTCTCTGAATTCTTCCTTAAGGTATACCCTAAAATTCAAATTCTTGGTTGTTGTTGTTTTAAACCAGCTTTGGCCTGATCTGGGTAAGTTGGTTGTTGTGGCAATGGAGGCTTCATCGACTATCATCTCTACAGAACCCACACTAGCTTTGTTTCCATCATATGATTTAGCAAATGCTTCAGCTGTTATTTGGTGGCAACCATTTTGTAACCTTTCAACATAACTCATGCAACCTGCGTCTGAGAAACGTTTTTGCACATCTAGATGCGACTGTAAGAATGACAGGCTATCCAATTCTTTCCTCAGCAATAAACCACTTCGTTTCCTTGCCATCTATGACTCGAACCTCGGACAATTGGCAGACAATGTCATGGTAATTTCCTGATTGAGCCAAGGTTTGGCGCTGGTGAAAACTCTTGGTGTTTCCAATTCAAATATGGAACCATACCATATTACCTATGAACAGTGCATGTTCAAAATATGAAGTGATGATTTGATGTCACCGGGTGAGTGGTACTGCTTCTTTACCTATGATGATGAATGTGAATTCGTCATCTCCAATGCTATCATTGCTGAAGCATGCAATCACGAGCACGAACCACCATAATATCCGATTAAAACGTGCATAACAGTATCCTCATCATCACTTGATTCGACCAGCGCCTCATAATAATTGTGTGACATGTGTTGAGCGTGTCTTCTTTTCAATTTATGAAATCGTGGAAGAAAAACACGTGTTTCGTGCTTTCACCAGCTAGCCTATCTGCGGGAGAGTACTCCTTAATCGTTGAAACCCACTGCTTTCACCAGCTAACATCAACCTTGCATCAATGCATTAGCTGTTGAAAATCTTTTCACGAAATTTTATAAAAACAACCTTTATGGATCAACTTATTTCTAAGGCATGAATTTAAAACCTAAGTTTTGACACTAGAAGAATCTAAAAATAAATAGAGAATCCTACAGATGACCATGCTATCACCTACAAAATGAAACCAAGTAACTGATTCATTTTGGGAGCTAACAGTTTACATCCTTGTTAAACTTATTCTTGGGTATTTAACTAATGATGGGTCATGTTGTTGTTGCAAGGGGTACCCATCAACTATCTGATAACCCTGAACACTTAGATGCAGTTCAAAGGTGACAAAAGGAGATACAAAGGCATTTTGTAAATCCATGGTAAGTTTGTCTATGTTGCATATGTAACTTTTGTTTGACTAAATAAATTCATACATCATTCTAACTTGTTCACTTCTATTATGTAGGTGCCAAGGAGGTTGGTACCATGGAAATTCATAAATACCCTTGCTTGGAAAGGTATTTGGGTTCCATTCCTTAATTACATTTCAAGTCTAGCATCACAATACATGATTTCTCTGTTAATATGCAGTTTGTCGAGCTAGTCGACCAAATAATTTTGTATAATCATTCATGAAAGTCCCATGACTTAGGATTGGTGTCTACGCATTTTACAATTCTGTAATTTTAAGTACTTTGTTTACATAGTATAGATACTTCTTGGATATACACAGCCTTTACTTGTATCTTTACTAAATTGGGTTTACTTAGCATCGACTTTGGACATATACAATCATTACTTATATATTTGTTAAAATCTGTTAACTTAGTATCGAGTTTGGACATACATAGTCATTTACTTATATATTTGTTAAACTTTGTTAACTTAGTATCGATTCCTTTCAGATACTACATTTATTATTTGTATATTTGTTGAAATTTGTTTCCTAAATACATGATTCTTAATCAAATACAATTCTTGTTTTTAATATCTAGGTTTTACTCATGATTTTTATGGGT
>SNQJ01S0015344.1:213956-225556 GCA_010110895.2 Picea sitchensis
TTTGTTGAAATTTGTTTCCTAAATACATGATTCTTAATCAAATACAATTCTTGTTTTTAATATCTAGGTTTTACTCATGATTTTTATGGGTTTGCTACTAGTAGTACGATTATGTCCATAGATCTAGAATAACTATTGTTTTTGTTTCAACATTCTTCTTGCATGAAACTATGATATGCATCTATTTTCTCATAGAAGGCACTTACATCTAATACTGTGACTATATATTCATGCTTTAAAATACTTCATAACGAATAATTTTGGTCATAGTAATGCACAATAACATATAGTAAACATTCAGATAAATATTGTCATAGTAAAGAAGTAAAACTTGGAACTTGGGGAAATCACACGTTGAAGACTTTGTTCCTCCTAACCATAGACTAGAGTCTCTTTCAACCTCTGTCACCCCCGAGTTGAGTTTGGAATCCAAGGGGCTTCCTACGTGGCCTCTTGTAGAATTGTGAGTACTAGCTTGTTGTGTGTAATATTAGAATTCATTGTGTCAAGCCAGTTCAACGCATAGCTTTATCGAGCTATTAGTTCACATCCTAGGAATGGTGTCCCATTCCCTTGTCATGACTTCTTTTTATTTTTCCTAGGACTTGTGACACTTGTCTTAAGCCTCCTGCTCACCGAGCACATGTTAGATTCAATTCTATGCTTGTTCACAGATTCTCCTATAAATCTAGAATGTGTCTTTTTTGAAGTTGAGTTAACTCCACAAATTATCTTAGTTTGTTGCTACTTAGCCAACCCCCTTTGGATTCCTAACTCCCTCTTTAAAATTTTCTTCAACATCTGCCCCTTTTCCACATGTGTTTATTTTCATAAAATAATAAGGTTTTACAATTTAGATTTGGTCAATCGACCAAATTGTCTTTTTGGAAAAATAATTAAAATTCTAAAATAAAAATATAATAGTAATAATAATTAAAATTTCAAGTCATGGCGTATCACACCAAGTTGTGCTACAAATTACCCAGATTCAAGATAAGTACCCCCCATAAAGAAGTTTAATTTCCAATTCACACTCCAATTAGAAGAGAACGGGTACCCAATACATGGATTGACCTTCCTATGAAGAGCTACCACCTTGCACAGATATTTGACAAAAGATAGGGCCTAAAAAAAGAAAGAACCAGTCCCTATTCCCAAATTCCAAAAATGTAGAAGAAAAATTCAGAGAATTGGTAATCTCATCAGTATTAAAACTCAGAAATTCAGAGTGAAAACTAACAAAGGAAAAGATCCAAAAGTATAAAATAGAATAACATTCAGACCATGAAGGGGATGACCCAGTGGAAGATAATAAACTGAGACTATGACACCCACCACCAATTGTGACATCTTCTTCCCTTATAAAGTCAAGAATTCGAAGGAATTTGCCCAAAATGATATTTCTAGCACTAGTATTATACCATATAATAGTTAACCCAACATGCAAGGAAGGAATAACATGACTCGGACATGGCACCTTAAAGCAACCTTTAGAAGATAAATTGTAAAAAGTGACCTTGGAGACTAGAAAGAGATTGGTCTGTTGAAGGCTGGAATTCCACAACGAGCACAGGCCATCGATGATGCCCACCAACCTACTCTGAATTAAGTTCAAAACACCACATTGAGGAAAAAACAAACCACACTGAATGAGGATTGAGTCATCAACCATTCTCATGAAATACAAAAGCTCGCAGATACTTGCAATAATGGATGTAATAACTTCAAAGTGTGTAAAGAAATAGGGGGAGTTGTAAAAACACATAATCCAAGGCACCAACTTCCACCCATAGCAATAGATCGAAATCAAAACCATGGAATAAGGTATATGAAGAAATTCCCTTGCCCCATTAACCACAATTTCACCTTCCCCCAAGGTTGATCCACATTTTTTCCATTTGTCCGTGAATTTGTTATGCTCGCGGAAAATATGGAAGACCTTGAAATTGTCAAATCTGGCGAGAAGACTTAGAGCACGAGATATCACTCTAGGAAGGGCCTTAGAATCATGATATTATTGATTAATGATCAGGGCCCTCATCATGATCACGGAGTCCCCCATAATGACGATCTTTCGAAAACCATAAGAATTTTCTATCCTAATACCTTGCCACAAGGTGTAAGCTTCAGTTAAATTATTTGTAACATTTCCTAGACCACAAGAAAAATGAACCAAGGGATTTCCTCCAGGATCACATATTGTCCCCCCTGCACCTACTTCCCCTAGGTTATTCCTTTATCCCCATCAAAGAAAAGGATATTAGAATACTGTTGGGAAATCCACTCCTTGAATTATGAATTGGACAACCTAATAGCCAATTTCAGAGTTTTATTGCCCTATTGTTTATCATGGTATAGAGGGGGGGCCAAATTGAACTCATTCAACCATCGCTGCTCATAGGCATCTAAAACCTGATCCATCTGTTTTAGTAGATTCTGCATATATTCAACCAATAAGAAAAGGGATTTAGTGGCCACTTGATTGGGGAGTTTCTTATCCTCTTGAAATATGGATTTGTTTCGAGATAACCAGATAATCCAACAAACATACTTTTGGAGGGCTTCCCAAATCCTTTTGAAATTTATTTTTTGTTTAAAAATACCTTGATATCTTCTCCACCATTGAGCAAAGAGATTTGAGCATGCCACATGTCAATCGAACCTATGCTCAAGGATGTATAAAACCAATGACCAAACCTCCTTTGAAAATATGCAATCCACAAATAAGTGTTAATATGATTCCTCCTTGGATAAACAAAGAACATAATGAGACGGTCCTACAATACCACACTTACAAAAGTTTTCATAGGTTATCACTTTCTTGTGAGCAAGTAACCAACTGAAAAATTTATCTTGGGAAGACCATCAGCTGGGAAAGGGAAATAAAGTTTCAATTAAGGTGTGGTACCCCTTGTTTACGTTATACAATGAACCTTTCCATCTATAGGAGTCAAAACTCTTTTTGTGCCAAGGAGCACATCCATAAAGAGAGAGAAGCGACGAGTTGTAAAAAGGATTTAAAGGAGATAGAAAATGAAGAGGTTTCCAACCTATCCACTCAATAGATGGATCGCTCCACTCAAATATGTCAAACATAGTGTTGATCCCCCTTTCCCTCATCCATAACCATAAGGGGAACCAAATCCTAGCGCATATCAATATAATCATTAGATATAATTTTTTCCTCCCATATACAAATCTGCCTTCCATTGTTAGGGATCTCAGAAACATACTCACAAAAAGAGGATTTGACTACAATTAATAATATGAAGATTGGAGAGCCCTTGTTTGATTTTTGGGGATTTTCTAAGCACCTTTGTCTCGGGCTAGAAAAGTGTTTATTCACCAAAAAAATTTCCGCCAAGCGATATGTCCAGTGATGATCCTCCACAAGAATTTCACCCCCATCCCTTTTTTCATGAACTCATGGTTTCATATTCCCAAGTTACCACCTCTGTTTTTAGGACTGATACCCTTAGTCCAATTCACTAAATGATTTTTTTTTAATTACCTTTTCCTCCTCCCCAAAGAAATTCCCCAAGCTTCAAAGACAGTTGATCAACGATCCTTTTGGGAGAAAGCAAAGTGGAACACAATAAATTGGAAGAGCAGATATAAAAACTTTTATAATAATGAGTAGTCCATGAGGGTTTAACCATTGTGAACCCCAATGAAAAAAATTATGGTTTATCTTTTCAACAACGAGAAGTCATTCCTGAGAAGTGAAACATTTCAAAGAAATCAGAATGCCCAAGTAGTGAAAGGAGGCCTATTTTTCAACAACAAGAAAGTGAAATATTCTAGATATTTCTCCCATGAGATCATGAGGAGAAGTATTCCATTCCATTATTTGACATTTTCTATGGTTGACAACACCCCTTGAAGAATCAAGAAAGGAATCCAAAACTACTTTGAACCTTGATGCAATGATAACTGAATCTCCACCCATAAAAAGGGTTTCATAAACAAACTGAGAATGATTTAAATTTATGACTCATCTAGCTATTCATAGAGCTGGAAGATTCCCAACAATCCTTTCATATTCTAAATTTATGCTTAAAACTTCATCCATAATGATGAAGATAAGGGGATAAAGGGGGCAACCTTGACAAAGGCCTAGATACTAATTTGAAAAAAATCAATGGGCCTTCCATTCACTAAGGGAGCTATCCATGGGCCACTTATGCAAGATGAGACCCATTTTATGAACTGAGGGATAAATCCAAATCTCACTAGAACCTGAAATAAAAACGCATGCCGAACATGGTCAAAAGCATTATCCATATCCAATTTAATGACCATACCTTTCTCTTTCACCTTAAAACTTGTGGGTACAGCTTCTTGAACCAACACTATATTGTCCATGATTTTACTATCATGCATAAAACCTACTTGATTGGGAGAAATAACTTGAGGAATATTTTTTTTTAAACGGTAGGATATAATCTTGGTAAGAATTTTGTATGAAGAGTTTCATAAGGAGATAGGTCTAAATCTAGCAAAGGAAGTGGGATTCACTTCTTTAGGAACTAACACTAAAAAAGATGAATTGGTGTTAGCTCCCAATTTTAAAGATTGATGAGAATATTGTAGCATATGTATAAGGTCATATTTGATTAATTCCCAAAAATGACTATAAAAGGAAATAGAAAAACCATATGATTCTGGTGCTTTATCCAGTCCTAAATTCCATATTGCAACAAAACTATCAACCTCAATTATAGGTTGAGTTAGAATAGAGATATATTCATTGGATATAAGGGGAGGGATATGCGCAAGCATGGTGGCTACATTTAGAGGGTCAAACTCTTCCTCTTCAGAATAGAGCTCAACAAAATGATTTTTGGCAACAATTTTGATGCTAGAGAAATATGAGATCAGGGAAACATCTTCAAGGCCAATGCTAGAAAAATTATTCCTTGACTGCATAGCTTTGGATTGATTATGAAAAAAAATTGTATTTATTTCCTTAGCCTTGAGCCAAAGACTGCATGATTTGAGTACCCATATTTCCTCTTCATGTTTTACCGCCCATTGATATCGGAGCTGCAAGTCAAGCTCAACACTTTGCAGCTCTGACATGATGACTTTGTGATCATTTTCCTTTTGAATATTCTCTAACTTCACTTTGAGATCTTTTCTCTCCTTTTCCGAAGAAATATAAAAGGATTTGGCCCACTGTTTAAGAGCTTTCTTAACCAAGAATAGTTTTTGTTCCCAAATATAAACAAGGGTTCCAGGAACCCATGTTTTCCAAGTCAAATCAACCAGGGAAATCACCTCAGAATGGATGAGTTAGAGGGGATTAAATCATAAATAAAGGGGCCCATACTCAGGGAGATCATGAATATGTAAGGATATGGGCTTGTGATCAGAAGTGATAGAGGGAAGAACACATGATTTGATTGAAGAGTTTGAGGAGAGAAAGTTACTATGGATCAGAAAACAATCCAATCTGGAGGATACATGCCTAGGGGAAAATCTCATATTTTATCATGTATATCTTCCTTTTTTGAGGCTTTATGTCCAACAAGTTTCATTTCTCCAAAATACCCTCCAATTTTTCTCGAAAGGGATACCGACCAAAGAACCCTCCTCTTTTTTCCATGTTATTTCTAACATTAAAATCACCAACAAGAATGCAATATTCTGTAAAATCAGAATCTTTTATACTTTTTAAAGATCTCCAACTCTATGATTTTTCTTTTGGGTTAGTTGGCATGTAGATATCAACCACAACAAATTTTTTTTTTTTTTGGTTGCATCTAAATTTAGATAAAATCCATTGTTGAGTGATCATGGTGTACTCTAAACTTACCTCAGAATTGTTCCAAATGGTGAAAACCCCCCACAAGCACCTTTGGGATCAACAACTATTGCTTCACTTGTTCTCCAAACCCTTTTCCCCATTTTGATAGCCTCATCCACGCACAATTTGGTCTCCTAAATCAAGATTATTTGGGGCTTTTCTTATCTAATTAAGTCCCTAACAACCAATAATTTGGGGTCACTGCATAAACCCCTGCAATTCCAAGAGACCAATTTCATTATTTAGGATGGTTTGATTGGGAACCTCCTTTACTTACTGCATTTCCTCCAGGGTTTTTTAAATATTTAGAACCTCCCATCATCTTTGGAATTGTTTGTTGAGGCCCCAATTATATGTCTTTATTGGCTTTCTCTTCACGTATTGTTCTAGAATCTTTTCTCCTAGAGCATCGGGGAGATTTTCCTATGATTCCCTATCCTTTGTTTCTTCTTCTCCAATACTTTAATTTTCTGAACTATACTTTGCCTCTAAGAATTCCACTTATCCATCCTTGAATGATTCAAGTTCTTCAGTTTTTTTTTTTTTTTAACCAAAACGAGNATATATATCTCCTCTCTGCTACCTGAACAAAGAGAACTTCCAACTTCCGCTCTGATACCACTTGACGCAACGTGCCCCTCAACGGACGGTCGCCCACCAGGACCTCCTTAACACACGACCCGAAGAGTAAATGCTCTTCCACTCCCTTGGGATCTCTTTTAACCACAGTATAATTTTCCCGGCGATTCCCCGTTCTTCGGAAATCGGGAAATCGACACTCGCGTGTTCGTGAGTTCTACACTCGTGATATCGATCCTTCAATCCCTGAGATCCGACCTCCGATGGTCAACGGTCAATGCTCGAGTGTTGGCTCTCCCTTATCGGGATATCGCGACCTGCGATGTCCACATTCTGTGCTTTCAACGCCCCGAGTACCGAGGTATCGATCCCTCGCTACAACGCCACCTGTATTCCACTCGCTCCCGGCCCCACGCTGCCACGTCACGTCGCGATTTCGCGGATCGCGGGTCCACGACTCCAAGTCTCCTGTTGCTGGGAACCCCGAATGCCGAAACCCCGACGCTCCGGATTCGTGCCACCTGTCCCTCCGAGGATCGACGACTCCCACTAAATCGGGAAATCACAGATCGCGATTTCGACATGCATGTAATCTTTGCACCCGTAAACCCCGATTCGCCGATATACGATGGCAAAGGTTCTTCCTGCGCCTGAGGGTTAACCTCCCCGCTCCTTCACCCAGACCCAACGATCCATGGGACTTCATGAGTCTTCACGACGAATTCAAGTCGTCGATTCCCTTCCTCTGAAGAGTTTGCCACTTCGACACCTTCGTCCTATGCGACCTCTACTGGATCGAGTTCTACGGCGAACCAAGTGAACTATCTCGCACTCTGCGCATTCTTCAACCTTCAACCACTTCTCCCAGTGTCGAAGTTCTTTTGGGTCCTGTGCATTCACGCTTGCAACAAACCTGACCTATCCCTTCTCAGACTTGCTACTGGGACTCAAATTCGACCTGCACTCACCTGCACGACTCGAATAACTCAACTCACTCTGAACGAAGTGAGAACGAAAGTTCACTGTTTAGCCTCCTCGACGCACTCTATGCGGAGGAATTCGACTGCCTCTATGCAGGAATCTCCTGGCTTAAACAACGAAACAATGGAAACTCAATCCTTCATTCTCTCAGGTTTCTAACCTGGTACACAATTACATAAGCAGCATATAACAGATAAGCATAAAAAGAAGCAAACACGCATAAGCACAATACCAACAGCACACAGAGANCAAACACGTCCATGGAATTGAATCAAGGCTCTTCCTATTAATTCAATGGCTATACATGGAGGTTCTTCACAGACTCCCTGCTCTGTTCTTCTCTTCTTCCTCTCAATGCAAATGCTGAATGAATGTTTTCTTACAATGATCCAAGGGAGGGTGTCTATACTCCGTTTTCCCTCTTGAAAGGTGATTGTCTAATCTACAGTTAATTCCTTATCTACCTGCATTAAAACTAAAATAAATGCCTCATCTACTTAAGGACGAGAGCTTATCTGCTCACTGTCCGTTACATATACAAAGTGCGCTTCATCACATCAAGTATTAATGTTTGGCGCAGTCATATTACAATGTTCCAAAGTTTGAATGCTGGCGCTGTCCAGCTGTTCCCTTGCCTCCATGCGCTGGCTCGCTTGATAGGTGAGCGATGCTCCTGCATCACACACCAAGTTGTGCTAGAAATTACCTAGATTCAAGATAAGTACCCCCCATAAAGAAAATTAATTTCCACAGAGTTCACACTCCAATTAGAAGAGAACGGGTACCCTCTATGAATCCTCTAGCTATTTATAGACCTAGAAGATTCCCAACAATCCTTTCATATTCTAAAATTATGCTTAAAGCTTCATCCATAATGATGAAGATAAGGGGAGAAAGGGGGCAACCTTGACAAAGGCCTAGATACTAATTTGAAAAAAATCAATGGGCCTTCCATTCACTAAGGGAGCTATCCATGGGCCACTTATGCAAGATGAGACCCATTTTATGAACTGAGGGATAAATCCAAATCTTTCTAGAACCTGAAATAAAAACGCATGCCGAACATGGTCAAAAGCATTATCCATATCCAATTTAATGATCATACCTTTCTCTTTCGCCTTAAAACTTGTGGGTACAGCTTCTTGAACCAACACTATATTGTCCATGATTTTCCTATCATTCATAAAACCTACTTGATTGGGAGAAATAACTTGAGGAATATTTTTTTTTTAATCGGTAGGATATAATCTTGGTAAGAATTGTGTACGAAGAGTTGCATAAGGAGGTAGGTCTGAATCTAGCAAAGGAAGTGGGATTCACTTCTTTAGGAACTAACACTAAAAAATATGAATTGGTGTTACCTCCCAATTTTAAAGATTTATGAGAATATTGTAGCATATGTATAAGGTCATATTTGATTAATTCCAAAAAATGACTATAAAAGGAAATAGAAAAACCAACTGATTCTAGTGCTTTATCCAGTCCTAAATTCCATATTGCAACAAAACTATCAACTTCAATTATAGGTTGAGTTAGAATAGAGTTATATTCATTGGATATGAGGGGAGGGATATGCGCAAGCATGGTGGTTACATTTAGAGGGTCAAACTCTTCCTGTTCATAATAGAGCTCAACAAAATGATTTTTGGCAACAATTTTGATGCTAGAGAAATATGAGATCAAGGAACCATCTTCAAGGCCAATGCTAGAAAAATTATTCCTTGACTGCATAGATTTGGATTGATTATGAAAAAAAATAGTGTTTATTTCCTTAGCCTTGAGCCAAAGACTACGTGATTTGAGTACCCATATTTCCTCTTCATGTTTTACCGCCCATTGATACCGGAGTTGCAAGTCAAGCTCAACACTTTGCAGCTGGGACATGATGACTTTGTGATCATTTTCCTTTTGAATATTGTCTAACTTCACTTTGATATCTTTTCTCTCCTTTTCTCAAGAAATATAAAAGGATTTGGCCCATTGTTTAAGATCTTGCTTAACCAGGAATAGTTTTTGTTCCCAAATATAAACAAGGGTTCCAGGAACCCATGTTTTCCAAGTCAAATCAACCAGGGAAATCACCTCAGAATGGATGAGATAGAGGGGATTAAATCATAAATAAATGGGCCCATACTCAGGGAGATCATGAATATGTAAGGATATGGGCTTGTGATCAGAAGTGATAGAGGGAAGAACACATGATTTGATTGAAGAGTTTGAGGAGAGAAAGTTACTATCGATCAGAAAACAATCCAATCTGGAGGAAACATGCCTAGGGGAAAATGTCATATTTTATCATGTATATCTTCCTTTTTTGAGGTTTTATGTCCAACAAGTTTCATTTCTCCAAAATACCCTCCAATTTTTCTCGGAAGGGATCCCGACCAAAGAACCCTCCTCTTTTTTCCATGTTATTTCTAACAACATTAAAATCACCAACAAGAATGCAATATTCTGTAAAATCAGAGTCTTTTATACTTTTTAAAGATCTCCAACTCTATGATTTTTCTTTTGGGTTAGTTGGCATGTAGATATCAATCATAACAAAAAAATATTTTTGTTGGCTGCATCTAAATTTAGATAAAATCCAATGTTGAGTGATCATGGTGTACTCTAAACTTACCTCAAAATTGTTCCAAATGGTAAAAAACCCCCACAAGCACCTTTGGGATCAACAACTATTGCTTCAATTGTTCTCCAAACCCTTTTTCCCATTTTGATAGCCTCATCCACGCACAGTTTGGTCTCCTAAATCAAGATTATTTGGGGCTTTTCTTATCTAATTAAGTCCCTAACAACCAATAATTTGGGGTCACTGCATAAACCCCTGCAATTCCAAGAGACCAATTTCATTATTTAGGATGGTTTGATTGGGAACCTCCTTTACTTATTGCATTTCCTCCAGGGTTTTTTAAATATTTAGAACTTCCCATCATCTTTGGAATTGTTTGTTGAGGCCCCAATTATATGTCTTTATTGGCTTTCTCTTCGCGTATTGTTCTAGAATCTTTTCTCCTAGAGCATCGGGGAGATTTTCCTATGATTCCCTATCCTTTGTTTCTTCTTCTCCAATAATTTAATTTTCTGAACTATACTTTGCCTCTAAGAATTCCACTTATGCATCCTTGAATGATTCAAGTTCTTCAGTTTTTTAACTGGGAAGAAGAAACCGGGTTTTTTTGGAATTTCAAAGATTAACCTTTTCTCTTCACACTGCTTGATGAAACCAACACTTGACATAGGGAATCTGATTGATGGTTGGACTAAAGGACGCTCCACGTTCGATGAACCGTTAACCAGGATGACCATCGAACCATACTCTATATTGTTTGCATCTAGAGATAAGGCCTCAAATCTAATCTTTGTTGATAAACCCTCGCCCAAATGTGGAATTTAAGAGCACCTAGGGTGGATTGATGAGGGTTTCAAGCCAACAATTTCAAATTCGTTGGTGGGAGAATTTTTTAAATCATTCGAAGGACCAACGAGCGACATATTTTTGGAACCATTCGAGGGACCAAGAAAGGAATGCTTTTTAGATTCATGGAGGTCAAATTTGTGAGAAACGTCTTTCCACTAATCTTCCTTGTTTCTTCTTGGAGCATTTGCAGAGTCCTCATTTTTATAGTTCTTTGCAAAATGCCCATATTCATGGCATATTTTGCAATTAAAAGGGAGTTGTTCACAGTCTAATTGTTGCACATGTTTCCATTTATCCAAGGAGATTAAAATCTATTTTGGAATACCTTTCTCCAGATCCACTTCAACGCAAATTCTTGCACATGAAAAAATATTTTATTTTGGCTCCACTCAATTGATGTATTTTCCAATGGAATTACCAATACATATTAGGGCATCATGACTCCAGCAATGGAGTGGGAGATGAGGCAAACAAAACCATACTAGAATTGTAAAAGGAACATCATTTTTTGTGTTGAAGTATAGAGTCCATTTGTTGAGATACATGCCTCTAGCTCCTAAGAAATATGGTCTTCTCTAAAAACTCAAATCTTGATCTTCCTTGAACCCGAAAAGGAAGGCGAAAAAACCTCACCTGCAAAAGAAATGATTCAAAGAACCCTTGATCAAGGGTTTCCAATTTTTCTCCGACCATGTAGCTATCGTTCTTGGAGAAGGCCATATGCAGGGAAACTGACCAATGAGGCCGTGATCAACAAGAGCCAAATATTTCTTCATGGACGAGGAGGGAGGAAGAAAAACTTTGGGCATC
>SNQJ01S0015344.1:268023-286842 GCA_010110895.2 Picea sitchensis
AAAAAAAAAAAACTGCCTACCACCTCAAGGGGGGTCCGGAATACCGCTTTTCATGAAAAAAACCGCTTTCTTAATATTTTTGCCATTTTTGCCCATTTCAGCATGTGTTCGTCCGAGGCAGTTTCTGGGCAAACGAAGATGGATTTTAAAAATCCGAGAGAGGTTTTTTCTCAGCACGAGCTGAAGAACAAAAACCTCTCTCAGTGTTTGCAGCGGAGCTACGAGAAGGGAGAATCAAAGACATCTTCGAGGCCCATTTTTACAGATTCTCAATTTTTCGTTACAGTCCCGATCTTGCAAGAGCTGTTATGACCAGCTGGGGACGAATTTGGTGAAACCGAAGGAGTTTTTTTCCAGAACATGGCCATGTACAATAACCTCCTTCTGTTTTCACCCAGGTTTCATCATTCAAGAGAAAAACATGTCTGTTCAGACCCCCTTTTTCGTAGAAAACCGGTCCGTCTTTCATGGCAGAAAGCTCCAAATTTTGTGGGAGTGGTGGCTATTTTTGGCCGAGGCGGTTAAGACGACTTCTGAAACTTATTGGGATGATCTATCCTATTTATTCAGAGGATTTTAATGTAAAAGGGTTCGACCTGTGAGGTTCCTTGCTGGACAGTGGGCTATGTTTGGCCAGAAAACTCTTTCTGTAATTTTTAGATGAATAATCAGTGATGGACATGTTATTTTTTCTATAGGATTCTTGTGTGGATGTATTGGTGGAGTTTTTTCTATGTTAAAGTATTTTCCTGTCCTCTTTTCATTTGTTTTTCAATTCTTATTGTCAGAAGTAAGTACACAGAGCAGAATTTATTGGCAAATACTCTGCATCTGTCCTTTTGATAATATTTATGTTATTCATCTAAAAAGCTCAGTTAAGGAATTCTTAGTTGCTCCTTTGTCTGGCTTTTTCCTCCCCTATTTCTTCCTCAAATCGACATCATCAAAACTTATTTCGATCCAATATTTCCACTACCTTGCCCTGTTTAAGAGTTATGTCTAAGATCTGAGAGTAAATCACATTTTTAAGCGCAGACCCCATTTTCCCAAAGGGCCCTCCTTGTTGTTCCAAAACAACCATTTAAAAATCCCAACCCCACACTTGCATAACTAGCGTAATACCTATTAAAACAAATCTATATCAGACAGAGAGATCCTTCTCCGAGTCTCAGAGGGCTAGATCCCAGACTCGAAGTGGTTTTGATGTTGCCTCTGTGACTGCCTTACAGCCTTGGGAAAATTACAGAGTGCTAACATTTGGTACAAACACTGGTTATTTCGGTGGTGTCATTTCTATAAAAACATGTAACCTTTGAACACTACTTCAGCTATGTGTCTCATTCTTCATTCTACTCGTGTTCTTTGTTCTCTCTCACTTGCATGTAGATCGTAGTAAAAATAGTTCACGCTTGGTGACCCTCAACTTCTTTTGTGTCTCCTTTCCAATTGTTCATGTCCCTTCATGTCTTAACTAACTTGTCCAATCCGCCAACGGTGTTGATGAATGGTTAAATAAATGTGTATTTATAACCAAATCCGTCGTTGGATTTTTTCCTAGTATTGTCAATCTGTCTTGATTTCCAACAGATTTTACCATTTATGATTATACGATGTCTTTATGACCTATCATTACCATTTTGTAGTTGTCGTTTCCTTTTTTTAATGCTTTTAACGATCTTGTCAATACTATATTGTGAAATTGTTCTTTCTTCCTTGTGTGTTTGTTTCACAGTCTTTTGCTTCTGTGTATTATTTTCATAATTAACACAATTTCATCCCGATAGTGTGACAATCATTCCTTCTTTGCAATTTTTTTTTACCTCCCTACTATAGTACAGCTACTATGATACATGTGTTTTGGCGTAGTTTATATTACTGCACAGATGGTTGGTCATCTCTATAGAGTTTCATTCGACTCCCATTCACCATTCCTCCAAGGACTTCTCCATTCAAGGTTTCCAACTATAGAACACCTGCCTTTGTCACCTGTTGAATCACATAGGGTCCTAACCAATGCATTTGAAACTTCCCTGGATGCTGCATAAAATTACTATCATAGAGTAATACTAAGTATCCCACTTGGAATTTTTTATGTTTAATGTGTCTATCATGCCATCCTTTCTCTCTTGTTTTCTAAACTTGCTGATGAAAACCTGAGACAAACCAATCTTCATCAAACTCTACCAACTGTGATAATATCCCCTCTACTACGCCCGAGTCTGAAACATCAATGATCGTTGCAATGAACAGGCCCATAAAAATGCAGGAACTCTTAAGTCCCAATCATCTCTCCCTACGTTGTAGATGTTTGTTAAATTATTCTCCAAGATTTCATTGAAAGCTTCCACTATCCATTGGCCTGAGGATGATACAGGGTACTCTTTTGATGATGAATTTGAAACTCCTCAGTCAATGCTGTATTTTTTTTATTCAATAAGTGTGTTCCTTCATCAAGGAGTAATATGTGCGTACATCCAAACTGTGTGACTACATTATCAAATAGAAATCACACAATAGTCTTCACGGTGCAGTCTATGACAAGTGGTTCTTTTTCCCATCTTGTCAAATACTCTATCACGGTTATTATGTACCTTGCCCCTAATCTTCTTTCTTGTGGGTTGATTGGCCACACAAATTATATGGCCCATTTATCAAATGATTGCAATGTAACCTGTGGATTTAAAGTCATTTCATCCCTCTTGGATGGTTTTCACACCTTTGACATACATTGCATGATTGACAATATTTTTTAGCATCTTTATGAAGTGTGGGCCACCAAATCCCCGTGCATAGAATTTTCTATGTAGTTTATTTTCTTGCATATTGTCCTCCTGTGATGTATGAGCATATCTCCACGTCATCCAGCCAGCCAGCCAGCCACGTCAGCAAATTCAAATCGTGTGCTGAAGAGAGAGGCGCAGCCTCATTTGAAATCTAAATTGAATGTAATTTAATGTTTAGGTTGTTGAGCCGGGAAGCCTTGCCTTTGCGCAGGCTATAGATAAGAAGGCATTAAATGTTTGTAAGGCTGAGATCTAGATCCAGATAGTGGAATAGACAACCCATTCAATGTAATTGAATAGGGTAGGTAGGTTGGAGGGAAGAGCTCGAAGAACCCCCTCATGTAAAAAGATCAATTGTATCTCTTTGGTAGTGAGTGAAGGAAGTTGAGTTGAGTAGTGAACCTACGAGTAGAGAGCAGAAGAGAAGAGCCGAGACCTTGTTACAAGCCGTTCTCAGGAACACCTTGTACAAACAGGCATTGGCCATTTTAATATAAACAGAAGCAGTTTTTCCTGCATGGATTCTATGTTGAATGAATGTTTGTGAGTGTTCTTATATGTTGTAGATGTATACTGTAGTCATGCATTTGCAGGAGTGTGTTTGATTTCAGGTGAAGGTATCTGAGGGTTCATGCCAGGAGGGAATGACAGAGTACCGCGGTCTCTGAATACCGGTGCACTGAAGCACTTCTGAATACTGCGGGTTCAGACAAAGACGTGCTGCGGCACAGGAGCTGAAATCATCAACTCAGGGAGAAGACCTTTAAGGTTGTTGAACACCTCAGGAGGCAAGGTTGTGTATGAGAGACACAGTTGCAGACATAATTCTGCTGTGAATTCTGGAGATCTCTACCAAGTGGGCATTGAGCATATGCACAGTGGTGCATTTGAAGGAACTATGATGTGAGTTCTCAAGAAGTCAGAATCATTGAGGATTCTTGGCACTCTGCCAGGAGATCATTGAGCACAGGCACAAAGCATTGAGAAGAACTCTGTTGTGGGTTCAGAAAGAGGAATCAGAATCACTGAGGATTATGTGAAGCTCTGCCAAGTGGGCATTGAGCAGGTGTAAGGAGTGCACAGAAGACATAACTGCTGGACATTCTGTGAAAAGATACTCTTCCAGGTGGGCATAGAGACATTGTGCAGACATGCATAGAAAAGGAGAAGAGAACTCTTTTGAGTTCTGTATTCTGCAGGAAGAGTCCACTAAGGGATCTTCATAGGGTTGCAGAACACCCTGCAACACTCAGCAAGAGGTTGCTTGAGAGAGATAGCCAGGATGGAATTTCATTCTCCATCTGAGGGAGAAAGGAAGAAAAATAAAATATCGTAGGGGTCTGAGTGTTAAGAAGCTCAGGAGAGACAACACTGAGTGTGTGTAAAGACTCTATAGAGGCGCAGACGTCGAAATCCCTTGAGGATTCGAAGGGAGCAAAGATCAGGAGGAACAACGGTTCTACGCACGCAGTGAAGCTCAGAGTCCGGAGTTCGCAAGAGGAGAAGAAAGGGAGAAAAGGTTGAGGCCTTTGGATTTTGGAGTCCTTCCAAGTCTGGGAAGAAGGAGTGCGCAAGATCAGGAGAGAAAAACAGTCGTCGGATCGGCGAAGAAGGAGACCTGGACCATTGGTTTCTATGTCCAGGGAGCACCAGAGCAAGCATATAGAAGGGGGAGATCGACAGTCGTTGGATCTCATTCAGAAATCCCGTCAGCCGTCAGATCGGATAGGAGGTGTACGGGGTTTAACCCTTCTCACGCCAGGCAGGAGTCCCAACAGTCATCGGGATATCGGTGTTCGTGAAATCGGGAGTCACGAGGACAAGAAATCAAAAATTTCTATAGGAAAAGTCCCGAGAATGATCTGGACCGTCCGTTAGTGGAGATATGTGGCGGAGATCGAGGCGTCGGGAGTCGGGATATCAGCATTCCCATGGACAGGAGATCGGGTAAGTCCACCCTGAAAATCCCGACACAAATCTGGGTCGTCCATCTGAGAGAGGACACGTGTCATGCGATCGTCCATTCCGGAGATCCGGGCACTAGACATCGGGATATCGACGCTCGGGAAATCGGAGTTCTCGAGGTCGAAAGAATCAGGACATCAGAAGTCTCAAAAACGCGAGGAGAAATCTGAACCATCCATCTTGAGGGGATGCATGGCAGAAATCGGAGCCATCAGGGAAAGTCCTGACAGGAAGTCGTCTATCGACATTTTGATCATCAGGAATCCTGGTGACAAGAGGTTTGGACATTTCAAAATCGCGAAGTCTGGAACCCCGATAAGGAGAAAAGTGCCATTGTGGGCCAGCTGTCAGCGTATCGGATGAGGAGGAAAGATCCGTTGTGTGGGGGCCAGCTGTCAGCATAGCGGAGAATCGGGATTCGAGGGATCGCAAATCCCGTGGGCAAATGCATTTCAGCATTTGAAACCCCGAAGCCCCGATAGGTGGTATGACTGCGGTCATATAGAGGGAGGTTGTGTGGACCAAAAGGTCTAGCCCAGGGGACTAGTAGAAGCTGACATCATATCGGGATATCGAGGATTCCGAGGACAAAATGTTTATGCATTTCGACATTGCGATGTTCGAAACCCCGATGGGAGACAAGGTTGCGGTCTTGTGAGATAGTTGTCATGTGGGTCGGGAGTCTAGCCTGGAGGGATAACAGGAGTTGGAGCACATCGGGATTTTAAAGCCCAAAACCTCGAAAGAAGGATAAGGCTGCGGTCTTATGAATTAGCGGTCACATGGACTAGAGCATAGCCAGGAGGGCTAATGCGTAAAGGGCACGCACCGGTGAAATTGACTCATCGGAGATCGGGAGTTCGAGAGGACAGGAAGTCTTGTCATCGGGGATTTCGAAACCCCGAAACCCGAATTTGTCATCAGGGAAAGTGCGCGGTCATGTGAAGAAGGCCGTGCAGGTGAAGAAAGGACCTGTGGATTGGGTTTTCACAGAGATTCCATTGGGAGTCCAAGGAGCCACTTCGGCTCAGAAGGGAACACTGAACGATCCTGAAGACCGGGAGGTCAAGCGCAGAGACCCTGCGGGGTATGTAGGAGTCGTCATCGCGCCATCAAGTGGTATCAGAGCTTGATTCTTGTCTGTATATTTCAGGCAGGAAGAGGCAGGAAGAGGTAAAGAGCACTCTAATACACATCAAGTGGTATCAGAGCTAGAACTCTATTTTTATATTTCAAGCAGAGGGAGAAGACAGAGCGCTGGAGACTCTGTGGTGGTTGTTTGGAGGTAGGCGACAATCAAGAAGGTAGTCAAGGAGACTGTAGGATGAAGCTGGTAACACTCTTGGTCTAGAGTGACAACAACAGGTTTGCTAGGAAAGAAGACAGAGACAACACCATGGTTACTGAAGGCCATAGGCATGCTGGGAGGAAGAGCAAGGAAGACAAGCTTGCAAAAATGGATAAAGAGCTCTATGAATTAAAGGCAGACATAGAAAAGCTTGAATTGAAGATGCGGTAGGATAAGAAGCCGCGATGGGTATATGAATGGCCCATGAAGAAGCCGAAAGAAAAATGTCCAGTCAAGGAGTTGATGGTCAGAGGACAGCGAAGGTTGTTAAGAGGGTGGTTGAGGTATGCTAAAAACCTCAATGGACCAGAAGAAGAAATGGTTCAGGTATGTGAACCAGAAACTGGGAAAGACCTCAGTGAAATGGGATCAGTTGAAGATCTCAAGAACTGCCAGGAGGGCAGAGAAGGAATTCCATATTTCCAGGTGGGCAAAGGGTTGAGATCGTTGTGGGATCTCACAGACTGTCATGAGAACAGTTGAGGAATTTCACATTGCCAGCTGGGCAATGAAATGAGATCGCTGCGGGATCTCAAAGACTGCCAGGAGGGCGGCGAAGGGTTTCTAAATTGCCAGGTGGGAAATGAAATGAGGTCGCTGCGGGATCTCGAAGACTGCCAGGAGGGCAATAGAAGCATCTCAGATTGTCAGGTGGGCAGAGATGAAAATTCGAGACTATCTAAAAGTCTCATGGACTCAGAGGTGAGTTCAATTCAGCAAGGAGTGTTGATGAAGATGGGATCGGTTGATCTCATAGTCTACCAGGAGAGCAGCGGGAGCATCCCATATTTCCAGGTGGGTAGGGATGAGCAGATGAGACTATCTGTGGGTCTCATGAACTCAGAAGTGAGTTGGAATCAGCCTGAGGAGCTGACAGAGCAGATGAGCTCAAAGGTGAGTTTGGATCAGTAGGTGCAGCTGACAGAAGAGGAAGATCGAAGAAATCTTCTGATGATTGGAGGGATCGAAGTATTCCTACCACTTAGCCCAGAGGAGGCAAAAGTCTGTATTGCATATGCAACAACAACAGAAGAACAGTCAGTTGTGATTGTCAGGAGAAAAGATGGATTGGAGCAGACTTTGGAAGATGCCCAAACAGAAGAGGATGATGAGCATTCTGAGGAATGGCTCAGTATTTTCAGCCAGGAGACTGAAAAGACTGCAACCTGGGAGTTTGCAGAAGAGGAAGAAGAAGAGGCAGATCACATTTGTTTTGCTGATCTGTGGGAACAAATTGAAGCCCTGAAAGAGAGGGTGAAAGTGAAGAGTGTGCACATCCAACAGGTAAAGTTGGAAACTGATGAAGGAGGCATGGGAGATCATGATGATCTGCTCATGTGCCAAAAAAAATTGCAGCTGGGGAGACTTCAAAAACAGGACCAACCACTGGAGCAGCTGGACGACATGATAGAAGAGATTAGAAGGCTGATGTCGAGGTCAGCAAAGACTTCCAGCAAGGAGAGGCTGGGCAGAAGAGAAGTAGTATCAACAACAACAACAGCAGCAAAATGGAGCGGATGAACAACTCTAGAGGATGATTTGGGCTCCAGGAGGATTTCAACATCAGAGATGGGAAGCTCATGAGCAGGAGCTCATGAATTTTGCAGCTGAGGAGTTTGATGTAGGAGCATCTCTCCACATCAGCCAGCCAGCCAGCCAGCCACGTCAACAAATTCAAATCACGTGCTGAAGAGAGAGGCGCAGCCTCATTTGAAATCTAAATTGAATGTAATTTAATGTTTAGGTTGTTGAGCCGGGAAGCCATGCCTTTGCGCAAGCTATAGATAAGAAGTCCTTAAATGTTTGTAAGGCTGAGATCTAGATCCAGATAGTGGACTAGACAACCCATTCAATGTAATTGAATAGGGTAGGTAGGTTGGAGGGAAGAGCTCGAAGAGCCCCCTCATGTAAAAAGATCAATTGTATCTCTTTGGTAGTGAGTGAAGGAAGTTGAGTTGAGTAGTGAATATGTGAGTAGAGAGAAAAAGAGAAGAGTTGAGATCTTGTTACAGGCCGTTCTCAGGAACACCTTGTACAAATAGGCATTGGCCATTTTAATATAAACAGAAGCAGTTTTTCCTGCATGGATTCTGTGTTGAATGAATGTCTGTGAGTGTTCTTATATGCTGTAGATGTATACTTTAGTTGTGCATTTGCAGGAGTGTGTTTGATTTCAGGTGAAGGTCCTTGAGGTTTCATGCCAAGAGGGCGTGACAGAGTACTGCGGTCTCTAAATACTGGTGCATTGAAGCACTTATGAATACTGCGGGTTCAGACAAAGACGTGCTGCGACACAGGAGCTGAAATCATCAACTCAGGGAGAATACCTTTAAGGATGCTGAACACCTCAGGAGGCAAGGTTGTGTATGAGAGACATAGTTGCAGGTAGAATTTTGCTGTGAATTCTGTAGAGCTCTGCCAAGTGGGCATTGAGCATATGCACAGTGGTGCATTTGAAGGAACTCTGCTGTGAGTTCTCAAGAAGTCAGAATCATTGAGGATTCTTGACACTCTGCCAGGAGGGCATTGAGCATAGGCACAGAGCATTGAGAAGAACTCTGCTGTGGGTTCAGAAAGAGGAATCAGAATCACTGAGGATTCTGTTAAGCTCTGCCAAGTGGGCATTAAGCAGGTGCAAGGAGTGCACAGAAGACAGAACTGTTGGACGTTCTGTGAAAAGATACTCTACCAGGTGGGCATAGAGACATTGTGCAGACAGGCACATAAAAGGAGAAGAGACCTCTTTTGAGTTCTGTATTCTGAAGGAAGAGTCCACTGAGGGATCTTCACAGGGTTGTTGAACACCCTGCAGCACTCAGCAAGAGGTTGCTTGAGAGAGATAGCTAGGAGGGCATTTCATTCTCCATCTGAGGGAGAAAGGAAGAAAGATAAAATACTGTAGGGTTCTGAGTGTTAAGAAGCTCAGGAGAGACAACACTGAGTGTGCATAAAGACTCTCCAGAGGCGCAGACGTCAGAATCCCTTGAGGATTCGAAGGGAGCAAATCTCAGGAGGAACAACTGTTCTACGCGCGCAGCGAAGCTCAGACTCCGGAGTTCGCAAGAGGAGAATAAAGGGAGCAAAGGTTGAGGCCTTTGGCTTTTGGAGTCCTTCCAAGTCTGGGAAGAAGGAGTGCGCAAGATCAGGAGAGCACAAAAACTGTCGGATCGGCGGAGAAGGAGATCTGGACCATTGGTTTCTATGTCCAGGGAGCACTAGAGAAAGCATATAGAAGGGGGATATCGATAGTCGTTGGATCTCATTCAAAAATCCCGTTAGCCGTAAGATCGGATAGGAGGTGCATGGGGTTTAACCCTTCTCACGCTAGACAGGAGTCCCAACAGTCATCGGGATATCGACGTTCGTGAAATCGGGAGTCACGAGGACAAGAAATCGAGAATTTCTATAGGAAAAGTCCCGGGAACGATCTGGACCGTCCGTTAGTGGAGACATGTGGCGGAGATCGAGGCGTCAAGAGTCGGGATATCAACATTCCCGTGGACAGGAGATCAGGTAAGTCCACCCTGAAAATCCTGACACAAATCTGAGCCGTCCATCTGAGAGAGGACGCATGTCACGCGATCGTCCATTCCGGAGATCTGGGCACTAGACATCGTGATATCGACGCTCGGGAAATCAGAGTTCTCGAGGTCGAAAGAATTGGGACATCATAAGTCTCGAAAACATGAGGAGAAATTAGAACCGTCCATCTTGAGGGGACGCGTGGCAGAAATCAGAGTCATCGGGGAAAGTCCTGACAGGAAGTCATCTATCGGCATTTTGATCATCGGGATATCGGGAATCCTGGTGACAAGAGGTTTGGGCATTTCGGAATCGCGAAGTCCGAAACCCTGATAAAGAGGAAAGTGCCATTGTGGGCCAGCTGTCAGTGTATCGGATGAGGAGGAAAGCTCCGTTGTGTGGGGGCCAGCTGTCAGCATAGCGGAGAATCAGGATTTGAGGGATCGAAAATCCCATGGGCAAATGCATTTCATCATTTGAAACCCCGAAGCCCCGATAGGTGGTATGACTACGGTCATATAGAGGGAGGTCATGTGGAACAAAAGGTCTAGCCCAGGGGACTAGTGGAAGCTGACATCATATTGGGATATCGGGGATTCCAAGATCAAAATGTTTATGCATTTCGAAATTGCGATGTTTGAAACCCCGATGGGAGACAAGGCTGTGGTCTTGTGAGATAGTGGTCATGTGGGTCGGGAGTCTAGCCTGGAGGGCTAACGGGAGTTGGAGCACATCGGTATTTTAAATCCCAAAACCCTGAAAGAAGGATAAGGCTGCGGTCTTATGAATTAGCGGTCACATGGACCAGAGCATAGCCAGGAGGGCTAACGTGTAAAGGGCGCGTACCAGTGAAATTGACTCATCGGAGATCGGGAGTTTGAGAGGACAGGAAGTCTTGTCATCGGGGATTTCGAAACCTTGAAACCCAAAATTGTCATCAGGGAAAGATCGCGGTCATGTGCAGAAGGCCGTGCGGGTGAAGAAAGGACATGTGGATCAGGTTTTCACAGAGATTCCATTGGGAGTCCAAGGAGCCGCTTCGGCTCAGAAGGGAACACTGAACGATCCTAAAGACCGGGAGGTCAGACATAGAGACCCTGCGGGGTATGTAGGAGTCATCGTCGCGCCATCATCCTGAAATCCCTTCATGCACTTCTATGAGTATCATAGGCCTTTCATGTTCCAACACACATCATCTGAATATTCCATCTGCGCCTAACTTATACAAATTTCCTGCAATGAGTTGAGAGTCTACTGCTTTAACTACCAGTTGTTTCTTCTGCGTAATTGTCATGTCTAATGGGCCATTCATGTACTTAGAAACTGCACGATGTCTGCGAAGTAATCATCCACCATTTTAAATGAAAATAGTTGTGCATCTGGTAAGTTTTCATCTAAATTCATTGCATCTTCTCCTGATAGTATGCACGATAGATGATCTAGTCCTTCATTCAACTTCCGTAGTTTCACCACAACCTCAAAATATATTCCTAAAACAACAATATCCATATGCACATCTCCCCCCAACACTAGCTTGTTCACCAAGTATTTTAGTGCAGAAAGGTCTGTATACATCTTAAAATGAGACCACGGTAAATAATGTCTAAACTTATGTCACATATACCATTGCCAATCCTTCTCATTATGTGGTTTAATTATTCTCTTCTATGGACAACTTTCTACTTGCAAAAGAAATTGGGTGATCTATGTCTCTCTCCCCTGGATGAGATAGTACTACGCCCAATTCTATGGACAATGCATCTACATGAACGTGGAATCCTTGTTCCAATCTAGAAAGATCAAAATTGACGTGATCACTAGTTATTGCTTTAAGGTGTCCAATCCCTTCTAATAGTCCTCGTTCCATTGGAACTTCACTTCCTTCTTCAACCATTTTTCCATAGGTGTTGTGATCTGCGCATAACATTTGATAAAATTATTTTCATATCATGTATGACCCAGAGTTACCCTCAGCTTTTTGATTGATGTAGGTGGTTCTAAATCTAGAATCACTACAATCTTGGTCAGATCCACTAGTAATCCCTGCTTGCAGACTACATGGCCCAACAAAATTCCAAATGGTGTGCAAAAAATACACTTCCTCAAATTTCAGCGAAATCTGACATTGTCTACACCTATCCAACATCAACTTGAGTACTTTTATGTGGTCCTTTAGTATACTGAACACAATCCAATCATCTAAGTATACTTCAAGGAACTTATGAATAAATTCCTTGAATGATGCAACCACAACTCTTGAAAAAAATACAGCGACATTATTTAGTCGAAAGAGAATTATTGTATACTGATAAATTCCCCACTTCATTGTGAAAGTGGTCTTACACTAGACTTCCTGTGCAAATTTTATTTGATGGCACCCAGAGAATCCATCTATGAAAGAATAAGTCTCTTTCCCTCCTATGTTCTCTAGTACCTCATCTGTGAATGGTGTAGGGAATGGGTCATGTAAACATGCATCATTCAACTTCCTCAAATCCACGCAAATATTGATTCCTCAAGTCTTCTCGTCTTGTACTACCATTGGACTTATCCACTTTGATTCCACCATGGGTTCAATGATCTATGCGTCCAACATTATGTCTATTTATGCTTTCACCTTCTCCTTGTACTTCATATTTAACTTGTAAGGTCTTTGTCACACTGTCTTAACACCTGGTTTCAAAGGATTCTTCATCTCTCCTAGGTCCTTCGCTATCCCCTTCATCTCTGAAAATGTAGTTGAAAATAGGTCTTGATTTTTTTACAGTAAGTCTGCAATATTCTCTACTGTCTCAACACTACAGTAATCCCCTATCTATGTAAACGTTGGATTCTTTGTCATCCCAATGTGTACCTTGTGCATCTTTATTGGATGTGTATACATGAAATATTCAAGCTCTGGCCCTTCTACTTCATGTTCTCCTTCTATCTCAGGTACTTGTACAATCCTGGGATATTCTTCATCATATTCTTCCTTAGCAACATTGTAACACTCCAATAACTCATGGACAATCATAACAACTCTGTGCGCATCGCAGACTGGTACCACCTCCATCGATCCTTCTTCTAAGAACATCTTAGCTCGAATAGCTTGTAATGCTACATCTATTGATGGAGATTCAAGTTCAAAAGTAAATGTTACCTTGAAACTCCGAGTCAACTCATCTCAGTTGGTTGTATCTCTATCCATTTCTAACTCCAAATACCGTTTCTTTAGAATTGTATCCAATGTATGTATAAATTTGTGTATCCATTCCTTCTTTAGTATCAGGTTCCATTTGTTCCTGCACTGCTCCACATGATCTGTTGGGTCACTCTCCCATGTATACTTTTTCACAATATTTTCTACTTTAGTACCAAACCTCACTTGCATTAGTCTTCTACACTGTGACTTGTCCTCCATTCACTCTTTGTCTGCAACCCACCATCTGTCTCGAGTCGCTTTTAAGAAAACATTTAGTGCCAACAACCTTTGTTGTTCGGGTACCTGTAACTCAAATGTCTTTACAAGCAACTTATATTAGTCAAGCCATCATACTTGGGAGGATCACATAGTTCTGTTCCAATCCATCACAATGCTCAGGTCATGTGTGCACATTGTTTAGTTGATACTTCATGCATCCTCTACTGCCAATG
The DNA here is from genome assembly GCA_010110895.2 of Picea sitchensis. Taxonomy (NCBI): domain Eukaryota; kingdom Viridiplantae; phylum Streptophyta; class Pinopsida; order Pinales; family Pinaceae; genus Picea; species Picea sitchensis. Next base: position 281,278 of record SNQJ01S0015344.1, read on the forward strand.
CTCTAGACCTTCCTTTGAATCTGGTGCACATGAACTAATATTTCTCCAACTCAGTGCACCATCTACAGTGGGTTTAACATAATCATCCATCCACGTAGTCATGTTATACATATTTTCAATGTCATTTCCTCTTCCTATCTTTGTGTATCTCTTTCCTTCTATTAGGTCCAATGGTACAATAACTTTCAAATCTATAACTTCAAATATCATTTCCCTCCTCTTTAGATTAATGATTGGTTGATTATAAAAGGCCCATTTAATTCCCATTAGTGTTGGATATGGTTGACAATCATCCATGGTCTCAATAAATTCAAAGTCTGCCACATTGTGCACCCCATTTATGTTCATAGGTACTCCTATCAATCGACCAATTGGTAGTATCGTATGTTGATTTGCGAGCCTCAACTAAAAAGGAGACCAAATCAACTTGGGTTTTCCCATAATATCCCAGGTATGCTTAGGTAACACATTCACATCAGACCCAAAATCCAAGATAACATTATCCACATAGTATTCCCCAATTTGTGCACTGAATCTGAATTCTTCATTGGTCTTCTTTCTGCACAGTACCTGATTCACCACCCTTTGTGCGATGGGAGTTTCTCATCCTTGCGTACAATGATCACTCATTTCATATGTTGCATTCAACATAGTTTCATATTTCATTAGCTCTACACAAGTTCTCAAGAATTCTCTTAGAATTTTTACCATCCCAATTGGCTTCTCTGGCATAGCACAATCATTGACATGGGGCACATATGATGTTGATGCTCCCTAATCCTTCCCAAGTACCTCCTTTCTTTCCCTCTGATATGTCTCCTTTTATTTTTGAGGATCAAAGGTTGGAATAGGTCCCATTGAATTCCTCACCCATTTCGTATCTTGCTTCCCTCCATTTGTCACATCAACTCTTATTCTAGCTCCTTTGCGCATAACAACTACTATTCTAGGTCCTTCATTGCATTTTTCGGCTAATATTTTTTGTACATTTTGATTTGGATTATGTTTTTTATTCCCTCTTGATTTTCATTTCATAAATAGTTGAGGACAATATTTTTTTGCATGGTCCAATTCTCTACAGTATGTGCATGTTGTACATGGATTCAGGCAGTCGTGGGCTAAGTGTCCCGGTTGATTGCAATTGTAACATATTATCAGCCCTCTTCCTCCTCTGCCAAAATTTCCTTTGCCTCGACCTCTGCCAAAGTTTCCTATATTTCTTGTATTACATCCTCTTTGATTATTATACTATTGACCAACTCCTTATGTTGCAACACTCTCCTCCTGAATCATGTACATATATGAAGTGTTCTCCCTCATCAAATCAAATGCACAACAATCCTTCTCTTCATGTCCAACTGACTTGAAAAAATTGCAAAATAAGTTCCATGGTGTACTCTAATACTTCTATAGTAGTGGATACACAGTTTGATGATGTCCCCATTTATTACATATCTCACAATACCCCCCTCCTGGTAATGGATTCGGTGCTCCAGTCAGAAAATATTGCGCGAATGTTGGGCATTCGTCCTTGTGGTGACCTTCAATCCTACACTTGGTACACCAAAATTGTTCTAGTTTCTCTTTCCCTTTTGTAATTTCTTCTAGTTGAATCATCAAAGCAACCAACTGCGTCTAAGCTTTTTCCATCCATTTACTATCTCCTACAGGGGATGCCTCCAATTTCATTCCAATATCCAAAGATCCAGGTTGCGACACAACCTTCTATTGAATCAATGGCATGTGAAATAATTAGAAGTCCTGCAATAAACCATTCTTGATGTTGTTGATCAAGGATCTGTAAAGTTAGTCTACCAATCAAATCCTTAAAATGTTGGTCATAATCCCAGATTGATTCAGTATGAATTTATTTAATTTCCTTCAGCGTCGTAATATACTATGACTCATAATTTGGCTTCTTGAATTCTTTCAACAATGCTTGTCTTATCTCTACCAAATTCCTGGCTTGTCTTGTAGGCGTGGTACTCTGCAGCTTCATGTACCAGGCTAATGCACGACCTCTAAATATTTTTTCCAACTACGCAATCTTCACAGCCTCATCTTGGACGTTCTTTGCAGCACAAATTGTCTCACAGACAAATAGATATTGTTTTCGGTCCTCTCACCCAACTCCCTGGAACTTAGGCAGTCTGAGGGTGTTGTCTACCCCTACCATGTTGCTTTGTGTAGTCCCTCCTCTTAACAATGTTGGTTGACTCTAAATCTGTGCAATGCTTCCACTGCTATGATTGCTACTATTATGTCCTCCCTTGCTAACTATGAGTGATTTTGATAAGTCTTCAACCATTATCTTTGATTGTGGTGATGCACATGGGGTCATGGATTCGACATAGGATCCAGTCTAAGTAGGAACTTATGGATCTTCTATTATATGATTGGACTAAAAATCCTCTTCCTCTCCTATTATGAGTGGTATCTCCATTATTTGAACTATTGTGAAAGGTCCTCTCCACTTTGGATCACTGCGCAACTCTCCTCTCTCAACCCTAGTCTTTCGCCTCTTGTACCTCCTTCCACTTTGCAGTACTTCGTACTCATCTTCTTCCTCTAATACAACTTCTTCGATTCTTTGCATCCTTAGTCCCTCCCTTCCTTCTTCATTTCTTCCTTCATTCTCTCCTGTCCTCAAACTATTCTCTTGTCATCCCCCGGTTCCCCTATGTGTGTGAAGCCCCTTATCAGTCAAAATCCATCATCATCACGCACTTGTCACACAACAACATCTTTATCCATTTACCCAATGATTTCATGAACCTTCCGCTTGTACTTTTGAAGAAGTCCCTTTCTGCAACACTATATGACTAGGTACAATCTACTACAAATTATGTAATAGATTCTCCTAATATAATATCCAACCATAAATCCACTACGCAAGAATTTTTATTACTTATAGAATTCAATTTTCTTACCAAATCAGGATTCCAATTCCTTGGCGATGTGGTTCGGTACCTTATAGTAATCTCCACTAGTCATTCTAACCACTCAATCAAAATAATCAGGAATCCACCAAAGAAAATTTCAGGTAGCTCTGTGTACACATACCTTTTCATCCATTGCTCATTACTCATCTGGGGGTTTCTATTCCCTTTCCGAGAAAAATCTCATTCCTTCCCTTCTAACCATTCTGAGATCTCTTTCTTAGTCGGCCTCCAAAACATTCCCTCAATCATAGATTATGGGTCCTGGCAACAAAACCATTTGTTGGTGTGCACATGGTTGTAAGAACCTAGGTTCAATTTATCTTGACCAACAAAACCCTTCAGACATCAACCCTTTCAGCATCACATGCATGCAAGTGAAGTCTCACCTGAGGTATATATTAGGGTTGCAGGAATTGAGTTTTTGCAGTAGTGAGGGAATGTGAGGTGGACATCCTTGTCATTCTTACTTATCTTTTCTATGCGTGTTATTCTCTATTTTCTCTCCTTGGGTTACTTAGTGAGTTGAGTTATGTATTACCTATTATACTTTAGATTGCAACATAAACCAAGTAATGTAACATCCATCACTATTGCACAACTATCATGTAAGGAACAAGCCTAATCTAACATGCAAAAAGATAATACTCATCACATAAAACACAAGCAACATAGTAGTTAGTGTGGTTCACCCAACTTTTGGTTATGTACACAACGAATGGCATCTTTATTATTCTTGTTGTAATTGTCTTAGGCTTTGTGCACTGCGCTTACAAAGATACATCATGCTATATTTTCCTTCATCTAGCCTAGTTGCCTCGCAGTGCAAGCCTCTCTCTTTCTGCAACATCTATTTAACATTCATACATAGACTCTTTCCCTCTCACTCTATTCTATTACTCTCCTTACTGACATGAACTATCGATGACTTAGAACAGACTCCAAAATACCACTCAAGGAGGACCCCTATTCTCCCAACCCATTACATATTTATACATAAATTATAGGGCTTAAAATCCTACTTTGTTCATCCCAAAACCCTATTAGAATTCATGATAACTCAAGTTGACTTGTTGTTCGAGCTGCTTTACCTGCTTTTTCATCTACATGTTTCTTTTTCGCTCTAACGATTGTTCTTCCTGATTTTGCACGTCCTTCTATATTTATCACCTCGGGATGTCATCCTTCCTTTTCTCCTGCTTTCTTCTCTTGCTTTAGTCTCTGCTTTATTCATTTGCTTTATTCATCTTCTTTATATGTTCTTTCTATGCATTGTACTCCTGAATGTGCCTTAGTTACACACTTCTGAGTCTACCTTGTATTTCGTCTTCTTATGCTTCTGCACACATATTCCATACTTAGGATTTTCACGAATATTATTTCCATAATGCATGCCCATATATATAATATTTTTTATTTTTTATTGTTCGATGTCTTATTCAATTTACAACAACGCGTATAAATACACATAAATGAGTAAAGTCACATCGTTTTAGACAAAAGGATGTGACTTTACATTTAATTAATGTAAACATAATATACAAATAAAAGGTATATTGCAAGTCACCCCTTCCTGAAAAGATTCATCCTCAAAGCATGGACAAAGACAAATGTTTGGATCTAAACTCCTCATCTTCCCAAGTGGCTTCATCTTGAGGTAAGTTCTTCCATTTGATCAGATACTCTTTAGTTCTTCTAGAACACAGGAATTTGGTTCGTACTTCCAAGATACCTTTTGGAAGTAATAATAATCTTCTTTCTTCATCTAAAAGAAGAAATTATTTTTCTATATGGACAGTAGGACCCGACTGTTTCTTCAAACAAGAAACATGAAAAACTTCATGCAATTTTCCTTTATTTGGAATATCAAGGGTGTAATAAACGTGACCAATTATATTTTGAATATGATAGGGTCTATGAGACTTAGAAGCCAGTTTGTGTTTCTTGTAATTTTTAAGAGAACTCTATTTGTAATCCTTTGATAAGGAAATTGGTACATTTGGTTCTACCTTGGCCAACATTTCTTATTTCTTGCAATTTCCATGATCTCAAGTCTACCTTTGACAATACAAAATCCAACATCCATAGAAAAATTTTCTTAATTTAAATAAGAGGATGACAAATAGGGAATGCCACTAGATCCCATCTCGCGGTGTGATTTCCCATGATATAATCTATGTTTCCTTTTGTTGTCATAAATTCTATTCTTTATCATTTCATCAACATCCTTATCCTTTAATTCACATTGAGACTCACCATTTTCAAACTTGTTTTTTCCATTGGTTCTACAATCTGGGTCAAAGTTGAAAACTAAGTCAGAAATTTTATCCTCTGCTTTGGTCTCTTCGTTTTTACCCTCTTTGTTGGGAATGTAATCATCTTGATTTTTTTGGATCTTCCCGTGACTATATTTTTCATGAGTACATTCTGATTCAATGTGTTCCTTATCTTTGTCATATTTGTATTTTTCAAATACTTTATTTATTAACTTAATGATTTGATTCTTAAATCCATCAAGAATGGAGGTTATATCTATGGAAGATGTATCCATGGTATATCTATAAAATGGATCTGGTAATTTTTTTTTCTGGTTCTAGTAAATTTGTTTTTATTGAGTTGGTAATTT